>JAAAKO020015883.1:0-32761 GCA_010015015.2 Bolitophila cinerea
ATATATCTATACATTTGTTTCATTTGGTTCAATTTCGAATTAGTAAGCCAAAAACAAACAAAGCTTATTAAGCTTACACTGCCTTAAAAAGGGTGCGTCCACTGCCTTAAAAAGGGTGTCCAATGTCTTAAAAAACTAAAGAGCTGTAGAGGTTTGACCTTTTACAAAATAATGGCATCCTTTTTTTCGCCCTACCCCTTTTTTCCTCCCCCTATAGGAAATTATATGAAATATGACGTTTATGAATATCTACTGAATGGGGAGTCCGATTTCCCCATTTTATTCTACTTTTATAGATATTTTAAAAATATATTTAAAAATATATATATATATTTTTTTTTTTTTTGACAAAATATTTTGGTACATTTATGGTCCGTCTCATATATTTGCAAAAGATAATTGATAGGGAATTTTAAGGAATATTTATGTGGGATTTTTTGACAAACCGCAATTCCGTAAAAATAAACATTCTCACAACTCACATGTCACATCATCATCATGTCAATTCTTACCTCGCATAATATAAAAATAATTTTCAAAACGAAATAATAACAACAAGATATAACGTGTAATCATTTTCGATTGTCTTATTATTAATTTGTTTTAATTGATTTAGGCGGATTTGCCTATTTATAACAATTTCTTTTTTCAATGTCCAAATAATTAATTAATAACTATACACTTATTTGTATAAAATGGAATACCGTGCAAAACCACAAAGAATTCGAATTACGCACTACATAAATCCTCACCTTTTTTGGTTTCGTCTGGAGTCAAGCTTTATAGACAAAAATGCCTTCACTCAATTCGAGGCTCAGATTCAACCGCCTGCCGGAACTGTAAATGTTACCACAAATTTTGAACCAAAGCAAGGCTCAATCTGCTTGGCCTATCAGCAGTCCAGAAAGAAATGGATTCGTGTGCAAGTTGATCTTATTTCCAGATTCAACTATGAGGAGACAAGCTACTTTCTTTGGGCACTAGACTATGGGTAATTTACCACATTTTCTTAATGCTTGTAATTATTTTAATAAAACATATGTTTTTTCAGACTTCCTTTTTGTTCAACCGTACGATGGTTGCGCCCGTGTCCTCTAGAATATGCGTCGCTGAAGATTGTTCACGCATATTTCGGAGGGCTCGATGTATTGCCGGCAGAAAGGGTAAATATTTTCGCTGATTTAACATAACCTCACAAATACATTGTAAAAATTCTATTGCAGACTCTCATCAATTGCATACAACAAACAAATAAATTAAAAATGTCATTGAAATGGTCCAAAAAATCTGTGGATCAAGTAGAAAAAATGTTGACAGACAATGCCCGCATTACATTCACACATACCATGTCCGATGATTGCCATATTTTCGGTGAATTAGATGTTCTCTCTCATGCCGGTGTCTCGCAGAATTTGGGAAAGATTTTGCAGGATCTCAACGAAGCGATGCCTGGTGGTAGTCCAAAATCATTTTTTAAGAGTAATATAACTAAATTTGAATATCTTCTTTAAAAATGTAGCTAATAAAAGTAACAATTTTCAGATTTACTAACTATCGATACTCTGGATTACATGCGCTGGCAAGATAGCACGAGAAATGTAACCGTTTTTAAGTTCAACACTATCAGTAAAAATGAACATAAAACTTTAACTTCCGACTCAGAGGGAGTCCCAAAAGAGGGTGACGAAAAAGTGATGCAATGGCAGATGCAGAATTTAATCAAAAACTATACAGAAGGTCTAGATGATGAGGAGTCAGAAAACAGTCCCGACAAGCCATCTCCCTTGAAAAACCACGACTGCGATCTAAACGATACTCCACACTATTCACAAAAAGTTTTGCAATGGAATCGAAGCTTTGTAATTAAACCGACTGATCATTTCTTTGGCGAGGAACTGGATCCTAGTTTGTCAGTGTACAATAAAGGGGCTGTCGGTGTGATAAAGCAGAATGGCAAATACCAAATTCGCCCTGTATCAGTAAATGAAAAGGACTCGGTTGTCGGTGACATTGACTCAGTTTCTTCATTTCAAACCAATTCTACAAAAGCTCATATGAATAATTTTATGAAAAACAAACTCGCCAAACGCAAACAGCTACTAAACAAAGAGATTGAACCCTTTGTACTGCAGAAACGAGGACAAGACTATCAGAAACCACCGGAGCAAAAGACCAGTATTATGCTGCCTGCAGGATTTTGTATAAACGATTACAGAGCTGGGAAGAGATGCCAGAAAGCAGAAGCAGTACCTTGCACAATAACAAATTCTAAGCTACCCAGTAAATTGGACAAAATAAAGTTATTGATTCAGGATAAATTAGATAATATCGACGATGAAGAATGGTAGAACTTGACCTAATTACTTTAAAAACTACTATTTATGAATTTAACATACAATGACAAAAAACACAAACAATAAGAATAATATTGACCAGCACTATGTGAAATATACAGAATGCAGACTATATATATATTTTATTGTTGAGCTGAATTTAATTGATCTCATTCCTTTATGACATATATAATATAAGTTTATTTATATTAAACATCCTTTGACGATTACATAAATCGTCATGAATTATCTTTAATTGTATTTCAAAATGAAATAAAACCTACATATTTAATGCATAAGGCTCTGTTATCTTATTTTTTAAGATTTAAGGCGTATTTGATGCTTCGGTGAAGTTGATCGTTACAAGAAAGTACACTTTAGGGGGCGTTATTTAAAAAAAACTCCAGCGTTCAGTTTTGCTTCCTGAAAATTTTCCACTTACTTTTTGCGCCAACCCCCTATCACCCATTTATTAAGCTTAAAGTTTGTATAAAACTTCTTTTTATAAAGAAATTTAAAAAAATAATATTAAATGATTTTATTAAAAAAAAACTGCATCATTAAAATGTATTTTAAAATAGGGGTAAAGTTCACTTTTACTCCAAAATATATGTTGGACATAGTCAGATTTGATTTTTAATAAAAGCGCTAAAAGAAAAGCTAATAGAATTTAATTTATCAGAGAATGGTAAGAAAGCAAAAGATCATGATGTTGGATTTTTTACCCCAAACCCCCTTAAGGTGACGTTTTCCAAAAAAAATGACTATGCCCAACCCTTATTTTGAAGTTAAAACAAATATTTAAACCTATAATTGCTTTTTAATTTCTTCAAATAATGTGAAAAGGGGTTAGCGCAAAAAAAAATGGAAAACAATGATCAGGAAGCCAAACTGAACACTTTTACATTGATATTGCATTGCTAATCGATAGGGATTGTTTGGGAAATATATTTGCATATGGCAATATTGAAGCAGAGTGAAATGTTTGCAAAAAACAACAACAATAACACCGGCGGACTTGTTGATTTTTTTTCGCGACATGCGTGATACGTTTGAGTCTGCGTTGCGTAGGCGAAACAAAGTAGAATAGCATATAAATTTCAATTTAAAGTTGGTTAAAAACCCGTAACCCGTAACGCGTAACTCGCAGACCGGGAAAGGGGAAAGTGCGGAAGAAAACTGGACACAAGACACTAGTTACAACATTACACAACTACTTAACAAAATCATCAAAACGCAATTTGAAAGTGCAATCGCTTTTTTGTACATTCAGCATTTTCTTTTGATTAGTTCATATCGATATCATCGTATAACCGTGCATTTTTTATCCTGTACAATGTCTTCTGACAAAAGCCTACAAATTGTACGGATAACACACTTTGTTAACCCACATTTATTTTGGAGTCGTCTAGAATCTGACTATAACAAAAATGGCGATCTGGAAGAGTTAGATGAAAAAGTGCAACTCTATGTGACTACACTTGACGATACAGTGTGTACGAATTTTGTGCCCCACGTTGGTGCCATTTGCCTAGCATTATTGCAGCCCAGTAACCGGTGGATGCGTGTTCGAATTGTTCGAAAGGACGAGTTCGACCCATCCATATTGCATTGCTGGGCTATTGACCATGGGTACGCTTAGATAAAGTTTATTTACTTGCTATGTTATCATTTTGTAATGTTCAACAGGTTTCCGCACCGTTCTAATGTCCAGAAATTGCGTCCATGTTCTCGCGAACTCGAGACTGCGACCGTTGGTGTGTCAATTTGTGGCGTGTCTAACATTTTACCGGCTAAAAGAGTAAGTCAGACAATATACATTTTTTACATTTAATATAATTTTTAAAAATATTTTCAGGTATTTGACCAAAACACTTTTGCGATATCACTTGAGCGTAACGATAATTGGTCACAACTTTCCGTGGATACCGTAAAGAAGGTACTCTCTGACAATGCACAGGTCAGATTCACATATAGCCTCAGCGATGGAAAACATATGTTTGGAGAACTAGAAGTAATCACTAACGCTGGAACTAAATGTAATATTGGCAATCTTCTGCATGGACTTCAGGAGGCCATTGTCGTTAGCAGTTCAACATTTTTAACAGGTACAATTTTAAACGAATTTTAAAAACTTTAGAATTTTAACATTGTTTTCTTTTTTTAGATCTGAAAACTATTCAAACTGTGGACATATTCAATTGGCAGGGCAATGACCAAACTCTGAATTTTCCCAAAATGATAACAGAGCCCCCGATTAAAACTAAAACGATTCATTCTAATATTAAAGAATTGAATATTCGTTTTGGTAATAATAATTCCGAAAATTCTGGTATTTTGGTAAATCCACCATCCGCACAAAATGGTATAGATAATGATTCGCAAGCCATAAAAAACTTTCATAAAATGAAAATGTTAAAAAGAAGAATTGCAAACCAGGCTAATAACAATTTGATAATTGCAACTACGTCAGTTGTAAACGATTGTTCTAATGAAATTATGTTGAAAAATATTCCAACTGAAATAGTATCAATGAATATAGTTTCCACTACAAACAATCAGACAGATGAACCAAATAATGTTTTGCCAAGTGTTACTATGATAAAAGTAAGCCCAAATAGAAGTGAATCGGTCAATGTGCTTCCAAACACAAAAAATCAGACGGAGAAACGAAATTATGACTCGTCAAGTTTAAAAACTATGCTGAAGGAAAGCCCAACTAAAAGAGAATCAATCAATACACATTCAACCACAAACAATACGACAGCCAAATCAAATTATGGCTCGGAAAGTATAAAAAGTATGTTGAATGAAAGCCCTATAGAAATTGAATCAGTCTTTTTACCTCCAAACACTAACAATCAGATAGAAAAATCAATTTATTCATCACCAACGGTAGACCAGACAGTACAAAGTGCACCAGTTGTTATGTCAAAACGCCTAAAAATTATACTTCAGAAAAGAGCACATGACTATAACAAACCTAAAGAGGAATCACTCCGGATTATTCCGGCAGGATTTAACCCAAATGACATTGAAACAAAATCAACAAAAACTACATGTTACAATAATTCAATTCCCAAAGATCAAACAAAAGTGTCAACTGAATATAATGAGAAGGAAACTAATAATAGCAATAATACAAAATTAAAAACTGATGAAACTCGTGACGAACATATTGAAATTGATTCGCATAAACCTAATGGTAATGGAGATTCCAAATCAGCTCCAATTATTGAAAAATTGAAAAGTAATTCAATAGAAAGTCCATTAAATTCCTCAAAATCTAAATGTTATGATGCCTCTAACTCTGTTTGTGTATCTAAGGCACAGACATCCGTGTCTTTACTACCTAGCGTTACACAGACCGATTCGCCTAAATTGAAGAAAAAAATGATTTCAGAAACTTCATTAGATTCTTTAGAAACTAGTTTTAATGACACTACATCAACTTTGGCTGTAAAAACATCAATGCCAACAACATCCGACGGTAAATTAAAAAGTGCTGTTCAACCCGAAAGAAGATTGCCTACACTAACCCTTGCTAAAAATAAGACTCATTATCAAAAAGCCATTGATGATGAAATAGGGTAAGTTCTCTCTAAATATATTCATAATTCAATAATAAATATATATGAATATATGTGTTTAAAAGTTTTCCTTACCTTTTTGAGCATTTATTGAAAATGTAATTATTTATTTGTATTTGCAGCATATCTAATATAACGCATCGGGTACTCGTACACGGCATCATACCTAAGCCAATCGAAAGGCTTTCGCACGCAAATTTCAGCGAAGAAGTGCACAGCGAACTCGAAGCAATGAGGTCTGTACTTTTCATACATTTTATTAAATGTTGTTCTTTTAATTATTTCATTCTTGTAGATTCAATCAGATTTATCGCATTCAAGCATACGGATGGCCGCATATAATGCGAGGCAATTCATTCATTGTAGTTAATTCAACAGGCACAGGTAGATTTCTAAGATAAATAGCTATTACTCAACATTTTTAAATATCGATGCACGTTTTTTGTAGGAAAAACGATTTCTTATTTACCAGCGATATGCAGTTTGGTGCAGGTAACAAATACTAGCTAAATTCAAAAAAGTTATCAAAATTCATACATTAAATATTATATTAGGAAAGTTGTTCAGAAGGAAGATATCCGGAAGGCTCTGGACCAGTGGCAATCATCGTGTGTCCCTCAGCTGTGGACGTCGAGAAAACCGCTAGGCTGTGCAAACGGTTTTTGCGCGGTACAACAACTAAGATGAACATCATTGAAGCGTTTGGCATGCGTGTACAACAGATTGTAGTGAGTGCTAGTTATCTAGTTCAGGTCTAAAACTGTATACAAATTGGTATTATTTTAATCTTAGCCATTGCTCCTAAACGGATGTGAAATACTTGTCACAACGGCTCCATGTTTGGCTAGACTTATCATAGACAAACCCAAATACTTTGACCAGCAAAGAATCCGGCATCTGGTCATCGAGAACATTGATAATATATACGATGCGTTCACAGAGGACCTTAGTGTGATTTTAAAGAAAATTTGTATTTTAAAAGAGTTGGACGAGATCCGTAAAGTCACTTTAGTTCAGGTAAATGATAATGAATTTTAAGCAAAACAGCTATTTTATTAAAAATTGTTTGATAGGTTGTTATAACATCTCGATCGTGGCATCGAGTCTTGCAAAACTTCTTTGAAATCTGCAAAAATCCGCTTCTTTGCATTGGAGCGTACATCGAGGCAGCCATTTACGCCAAATCCGATTTGCAATTGCGTTTGTTGGAGAGTAGTCGAAAACTGAACGCACTTTCTGGTAGGATATTATGAAATTATAAAAACACACATAAAAATAAATATATCTTTGTAGAATACCTGAATGACATAAATTACATGGACAACCGAACCATAATTATTTGCAAGCAGACCGACGAGGCAATTCTTGTTGCCGAAAGACTTAAGTTTGATTCAATATTACACGCTATTGCTTACGACGAATCAAATGAAACCGAAATTTGTAGGCTTTTTCATTTTGAAAATTAGTTGCATAAGTTAAAACTTTTTGTATTTTCTTGTAGCTATCGCCAAGGAATGGAGCACCCACAACAATCCAGGCATGTATTTGATTTTAGTGTGCACAGATAGAATTCTGCCTGAGCTACGTGTTAAAGATGCCCAAAACATTGTGCATTTCTCCATGCCACGAACGTGGACTGCGTTCTCGTTCCGATTCTCGGCTTCGTTTAATTACTACGATAATTTTGTAGAAGATAAGGTAACTTATTGTATATTATATTAGAAATTATTATTGATAACTTCCATTTACAGAACCGTACAAAAATGCCGGCCCAATCGTTGATCTTGTTGGACGAAAATAACAATGAACAATTACCGCTTTTAGTTGAATTCTACTGTCAACGCTATGGTATCGCAGGAATTCCTGAAGAAGTTATGAAAATGGCTCATGTAAAACCATAATATTACAATTTTCCCTTTTTTCTTTTTTTATGCTATATTTTACATTATTAGATCATTCGAGTTTCTAAAGAAGAGGAACGCAGCCAGGAGCAAAAGCAGTTTTGCAAGAGCATGATGTTGTTAGGGAAATGCAACAATCAGATATCATGCAGGGATCGTCACGTGTTGACAAGAACAGATCGTCCTGGTTCACATGTACCAGGCAGTGGATCTATTAAAATGGAAATAATGCAGGTGCACTCACCAACGCACTACTCGGCCCGACTGATCGAGCACAAGGAATCTGGGGTGTGGGTTAAAATTAACAAATCAAACAATTTCGTTGTTTTTAGCATGGAAATGTTTAATTACTTCGCAATTACTAAAAATCATCAGTGTCACTATCCGGTTGACATTGGTGATCTGTGTGTGTATCCAGAAGAAGGTACACGTTATCATCGTTGTCAGGTCATAGACAAAAAGGACATAAAGTAATATAATAAACACACACTCACAAAATTGGAACTATTAAATATGTATATTTTGATAGGTCTACCATGGGTATTGTCACCGATTCGCGTGTAAGCGTTTGTCTGATTGACAGCGGTAAACGTGTTCCATGCCGTGCATCTGAACTTCTACACTTACCCGATGAATTCCGTAAATTTCCGGCACAATCTGTGGAGGTGCGCATCAGTGGTGTCGTACCAGCTGACATGGAATGCGAATGGGACTCAAGAGTCTTGAAAACCGTGAAAAAGTGGTTTGAGGAAAATATCAATGAACATGTGCACGTCGAGGGAAAAATTCAAATTGCTCTGATTGACACCATTTGGGTGAATGAACTAAAGTTGGTTGAGAAACTATCACCACTTTCGATGCACGTTGACGTATTGCCAATAAAGAAGTCGCTTCTCGAAAAGAAGTTAGGTATAGCTGATAATACAGCGTTACCAGTGTTGTTGGAGTTAGCGAAAAAAACAGGTGAGTTTTCATTTTTAATAAAAAGATAATATTTTTTTAATATTAGGAGCACTCAGTAAATCGGTTATTAGTCCTTCGGATTTTCAACCACTGTTTTGCTCTTCTGATTGCTAGTAGTTTAGACGAGTTTTCTTGAATTCAAAACTAAGAAATATGTTATCAATTTAATCTTTTTTTTCAAGATCTTTTTGGTAATACTTTGTTGGAACCAATTGTGCCGATCAGAGGACGCAGAACAGCTACAAAAAATAAAAGACAACCATTAGAATATGCTCAATTGAAACCAGTACTGAACACGGATGATGATTTTGGATGTGCTGACCAGGACTCAAGTTTAACAGGTCAATCTATGTGTGATACATTTTCTGATAGCGGGTCAATTTCATCGGCGTCAGATAAATCAAAATTAGTGGCAAGTGTGGTGGTTCCCTTGAACGATTGCTCACAAAAGGCAAAAGAATGCTGGGCTATACTGGAGCGAAATAATTTCCAGCGTGTCTGTGTCAGCATTTTCTACAATCCAGGCCATTTTTACGTTCAGAATTTGTCGGTGCAACACACGTAAATATTTATAAAATTTATATTGAGAATTCCATTTGCAATCTAAACAATTTAATGATTGTGATCATTTTTAGCCTCGAGCTGCTGTACAACGAAATTGATTCGTACGTGGCGATGCCTGGAAATCTTGAAAAAATGTTGGACAACCCAAACGTGGGTACCAATTGTCTGGCAAAGAAGCACGATACATATAATCGATGCAAAATTGTATGCGTAGGCTGTAATGAGGATCAAGAAATATACGCCAAAGTATTTTTCGTTGATTTGGGCGAGTACGCTGACTTTCCGTTGACCGACCTCATTCAAACGTCATCATACTTGGTTGAAAAAGTTCCGTTTCAGGTTAGTATATTTATATGCTAGAGGTTGATTAAAGTTTAAATTTAAATTATTTATATTTTTTCTTTACAGGCTATTTTGTGTAAATTAGTTGGCATTCAGCCTAAGAACGGAGATAAAACATGGACTGAACAGTCATGCGATTATATCTACGAAAACATTTTGGACCCGTGTGTGGCTCTTTTCGCGCGTCCGATGCTTGAAACTACAACTGAAACGGGAACATTGTCCATTCGATCCTATGAAGTAATCTTATACGATTGTAGTTTGAATCGCGAGGAAGATGTTAATGTTAACGAGTTGATTGTAAACGAGAATTACGCAGAAAAGAATCCAGTCACTGAGCATTTTCTGAGCATTGTATGTTTGAACTCTGAAACGAAAGCACAAAAAACCGAAGGTGATATTTATATCGATAGCGATGGTGAGGAGAATTGGGATAATTTGAATTATGTAAAACACAACCTTTGCGATACGCAAACAACTAGCAGTGACATTGACGGCAACGTTTTGGACTATGACATTTGTTTCACCAATGCCGAATTGGCTGAGCTGGTAATTTGCCAAACTAAAAGTTCAATTAAAAAGTAAACATATTTATGTTTTGTTTTTAGTGTTCGTTGCCCCCACAGGCAATATTTCTTGAACCCGAGGATACCAGAGTACCGATCGAACCGGTAATAATAGAAGAGATACCAGATAATTCATGCAAACTAAAGAAGGAAATAAAAGAGGGTGGAGCATTTGACCAGTTGTCCGAATGCAGTGGCACTGGCTCTTTATCAACCCTCTCTGACTTTGATGTGGAAACCATCCCGATTCCAGCTCTGAACTATCCTACTAAAGTGCCTAATGTTCTTTGGCAACAGAGTGACTCTCTTATTTGTCTTCGAATAACTGCACCAGACCTCCACGACTACTACCTTCATGTTACCGGCAACACTTTGCATTTTGGGTTTGTACAATTAATAATTTTAGAAGTTTTTTGATTTTATTTTTATATATTGGTTATACTAAATGACAGTGGACCGATCTTTAATGTGGAGCACTCGTTCTTTCTGACACTGTTCGGAACCGTTGAAACTGACATGGTCTCACACGAAGTTCGTGGAGTAAATATTGTGGTGCGTCTAATGAAAACTCTAAAAGGTCGTTCATTCACTTGGCCACGATTGGCTCGGGACACAGACCGCAGAAGATGGTTAAAATACAATCATGATGCAATTACCATAGATAATGATGAAATACCAAACAGTGGTGAGAAGATTTTTTGATTTTAGTGTTATTGTTTGTATTTTAATGTTGTTGCTTTTTATTTTTTGTATCAGGACATGGAAAGCAATATGTTAGAGTAGACGATCCAAGCTCCAGCAGTGACGAAGATGATGAGTATGTTTTTTTGGAAAATATTGACCATTCCGATCCAAATTCTGATGATTTTTATAAAATCTGAATACAATACAAAGTAATAATATATTTGCCATTATTAACACTTTTACATTTATATATATATAAATATATATATATACATAGATGGATTTATCTAGTGAAATTCAGAAATGGTTTAATTAAAGCCAAAGATAAAACCATGTACATCTAAAAATAATAAAAAAAAAAGAATTTTTTAAGATATTATTGTTTATATACATAAAATTATTGTCAGAGTTGTCCAGAAAACTAATGTTTAATGATAATTTTGCGAAGGCTTGTATAAAATCACTTTCATATGTCCAAAGCCATAGAGCCCAACATGACCTGCAACGAGTTCACGTTCACCTTTGCTTGTGCACAAATCAGTCCTTCCGATAGTGTTGCTGGTTCCATTTGAAGCAGACGGACGGCCTCTTCGGCATTGACCAGTGACTCTTCCAAAGCCCCCTTGAAGTTACTGTTCAACTGCAAGGCACCACGTCGGCCCAGTTCCGCCAGTCCAGCGTGCAGTTCAAAGCGGATTGAACCCAAAATTCTAGATTCCGCTGAAAAGGATAAATGCAAATATAACACAGACTTAATGTACATCTGGATTCATTATACCCGGAGCAAGTCGATTGAAAAGTTCGAGCAGTTCACGATTTAGTTGAATCTTCAATTTAAGTTGTTCGTCTGTTATGGCTTGCATAGCGCTGTCGCCGTCATTTCCAATAATTTGGGCCAAAGCCACTTTCACGTCGCAAATATAATAATGATGTTCGGGAAGCCATTTGGTATAGTGTTCAATGTATCTATAAATGATATAGTTTAATATTATTGTATAAAATAATTTATATTTATTTAAAATGTGTCCACTTACTTCATACAATTTTCCACTTTTTCTTTTTCCATTGCTGCTAAATCTTTGCCGGCTCTTTCCAAAATATTATCCACAGTGGCGTATTCAATATTATGCTCACACTTGTTGCATCTACACAGACAAGTATATATTTTAGTTATTATATTATATTCAAGCAGAGAATTTGTATACTCACACCCAATTTTCTTCCCATTCTTTCAAACTCGGCGGAAGCGCAAGACCATCACACGCTGGATCTTTGCGAGTACATTTAATTGCACTGTAATTAGTTCCAAGCTCTGTGACATCTATGCAACGCGTACACTCACATTTGAACATCTTCGTTTGCTTGAGATGGTGCTGTCTGCTTGCGGTTCCCCACAGTACGTCCGAGTAGCAAATACTCAAATGGTCACCCTTGTTTATGCTGTTTACCGTCCAGAAAACTACCTCTCCTTTGGTCGCAAACGACTTGGACAGATTCGGTTTGCACGAGTGTTCCACCAAGGATGCATAATTATATATAGCGACATGCGCTGGATCCGTAAGTGGTACCTCGTGTCCATTTACCTGAACTATGCCGGCCATTCGAAGGATTTCCTCTTCTGTCCATGCTTCGGTCTTAAAGAATCGCGGAATAAACTTTGCGATACCCTCTCGATCACTGCGCCACTGTTCGGAACCACGACGTTCGTCGCAATGTGACTCAAGCTGAATAAGTTTCTCGTATTTCTCTGGAGACCTTTCCTTAAGCAGCAAACACCGTAGCGTCGAAATGCACTGGTACGTGGGATGCGGCGAGAAAAAGTTTTGTATCGATACTTTACTGCCTCTGGCGATGGTAAAATCACACTCTGATTTATGGGCCGGAAGTTCTTGGCAATGGCGAGAGCATACTGGCCATCCACAGCGTTCGCACTCATTCTCAAGCTTTTCGCCTAGACCTTGCAGACATCCTACGCACACTGGGCTCGTAATCTGGGATGGTCCACGAATCAGTGCTGACTCCTTGAGCACTACTTCGCCAGCACGAATGTTCCGACTAGCTACCAGAAAACGTCCAAACTGTTCGTTGTTTGATACCTAAACAGAAAAAAAAATCTTGCATTTATAATACTGTTGATATGTGTATTGCTCCCGGAAAAAGTATTTTATTCGATTGTGTAACAAAGATCAATGTGCGTATTCCTTTTGTGTAAAAATAGGCTCTTTAAAAAAATAATACAAAAATGTATGTGCCACCGGCGCCGGCGCAGCAATGCTTTGGTATATATAAATGGTGTTTGTATACAGCTCGTTTGTCATCCATATGCACACGATTTTTTGGTGTCTATTTATAAATTTTAACACGCATTTGAAAAAAGAAAACGATCCACACAAGACATCATGGCGAGTAATTCGACTCTATGATTGTGTGTGAGTGTGTGTGCGGATACGCTAATATATGGTGCTACAAATCCACTTAAATATAAAACTTACAAAAAACGGATGACACCCCTTTTTGTGCGTCTTCCAATCGGCTTTCTGGTGTTCCAAGGAACAATAGTAAACCTGTGCACAATGAGAACATTTTAAGGTGCTCTCTATTCCGCACACGAAACACTTTTTGGCACCGTCTCCTTCATTACAAGAAGACATATTCTAAATTTGGAGGTATCTTTTGTATTTTCAATCACACACAAACTTTATAATTTATTTCTAACTGTAATTTAAGGTGATCTTATATATTTATTCACACTATTATTGGAATTTCACTATATTGTCTAGTCAAAACAAGTGGCCGATTAAAATTTAATTGAATAAATGTATACGTATGTATGAATAAGTTTACAGATCACGTCGTTCCGGATAAAATTCCTAGACGTTTTCTACGCGACTTCTAGCTGCAGACTGAGACTGATAAAGACTCATCTAATTTCGTTGTTTGTGCAGGTTTATTTTTAGAAAATAATAAAGCTTTCACAGAGTGAGCATAAATTTGTCAATCTTTCATAACGTACGATAGACGAATAATTTACAAATTGTGCTATAAGTATGTTGTGTTTTTTTTACTACCATATTTTAATAAAAATAATAGTTTTATATAGTTTCTCACCTTTTACCCAAAAATAGAAGCACCATTCATTCAAAATGTTAATAATCCTAATCTTAGTTTTTTTTATTATTAGCAAAAACGTGCTTAAAAATATTTTTTTCAAAAAATACACTTCCAATAAGAATATTTAGAATACTAGTTTTGCTAATGGGGTTATTTTGAATTCGCCCTACATCGGGCACCACCAGTATTTATCAAAAAATATAAAAAACGGCAGCCGCGCGCGCGTTCCAGATTTGACATTCAGGCAATCTCTTTGCAAATTCTCAAATTAATAGACAAATTCAGAGACTTTATAAAAATTCCGAAGCGGACACGTTCAATTTTCTACTAGAAATTATATTTTCACGTTTTCAAGATGCCCAGAGGTAATAATAATCGTTGTTTGCATGTGTGTATCGTGTATCTGTATAAAAGAAGATTCGTGGTTGTTGATTATATTCACTTTGTTCAATATGATTGCGTGTACAGTGTATAAAATTGCATGCTATTTTTTTTTTGAAAATGTATAATTGAACCTTTAAATTATGTATTGTTCTATGGCCAGAGTTGGGTGTATGTGTATACGGATAATTTTGTTATATTAAAATACCTTATGTATTTTATACCGTTCACAAATAGTAAACATAACCTAACTTTAACGGGTCTGTATTATTCTTAATTAGGAAAGTACGTAAACCACAAGGGACGCAGTCGTCATTTCACCAGTGCCGAAGAACTTGAGGAGGAGCGCAAAAACAAAGAACAGAAGAGGTATGCTTTATTTCATGTAAACAAATCAATAAATATATTTATTTTTGTTATCTTTCAGATTGAATCGTCAGGCAAAAGAGGGAGCCGAAGACAATAGTGACTCGGAAGAGGAAACTTCATCCAGTGAAGAGGAGAAGGGTAGCGATGAGTCTGGCGATAGCAGCGATGAGAGTGATGACGAGAACCACAAGGCAAAGGGAGTGTCTGGGTTGATTGAAATCGAGAATCCAAATCGTGCACACAAAAAGGCGTCTGAAAAGGTAACCAAGGTGAATGTAAACGCAAGCACATCCAAACCAGAGTTGTCTCGACGAGAACGCGAGGAGCTGGACAAACAACGTGCCCAAGCAAACTACCAGAAGCTGCACGCCGAAGGCAAGACCGATCAGGCACGCGCAGATTTGGCTCGACTTGCTATTATCAAACAGAACCGTGCCGAGGCTCAGGCCAAGCGTGAGGCTGAAAAGAAAGGTTTGCATGCTTACATTTAATTTACATGATTTGTTATTTGACTCATTTTAATATTTATATTTACAGAAAAGGATGACAAGAAAAAACCCACAAAATCGTAATACTCTATGTGTTCAGTGCATACAAACTATTGTGAACCAATTAGAAATGGAGATGATCAGCGTGCTTTTCTCTAAATCTAAATCAATCATCATTATTTAATATAAATTTTTTGAAGAATATTGCCTAGAGCCTTTTTAAACAAAGAGTAACAGAAAAAAAATAATTACATATAAAAGCTTAACTTACATTTTAAAGTGTACCGTATGTATTTTTTGTACCTGTTTTCGGTCTCATTCTGTTATTTTCTTGTAATCGTTGTTCACCCCAATATGATGTTTTCTGTTAAGTCGTCTTGCGTTATAGAGGTTGTCAATTTTTTTCAATTTACATTAAAATCTATTTCACAATAGTTTTAATGTTAATTTTTATACTAATCCAGTTAAATTAGGTAATTTTGTATGTACAATATTTTGTTTACCTTATGCAATAATAAACAAATTGTATCGATATGAATATTATGTGATCTTTTAATGTGTGAAAGTTATTTTAAAATGTGTATATACATTTAATTGAATTGCATTTTTTTTGTTTTATTTTCTTTATTCATTTGATGTGTTATTTATGTTGAAGTTAAATTTGAACGTATTGTCAGTCGAAACAAATGTTTTATTGGCGTCAGGTAAGCGTGAAGTCTTTGGAGCCTGTTCACCAGAAGCAAGACTTGTTTTTTCATCTGGATTACTATTATCGATTTCGATTTTGCCTTGATCGGCAAAGTTGAATTTAAAGTCACTTCCGAGTGTGGAAAGCACAGATTTCTTGACGAAGTGCGATTTGCCTGTGGTTTTTGTAGTAAATTGGATTTGATCTACACCTAAATAAACAATAAAATTAAATAATTGTGTATATAATTTGAATTCGAGATCATTTACCTAAACGCATTTTATTCTCTTCCTCGGCCATTTTTGCCCTGTAGTCTCCAAATGCCGTACGCATTACCATACGTTTCTTGACCACTGGCTGGTTAGAACACTTCAGAATCTTGATGTTTTTGGAAATGTCTTGAGCTATAAAAGTATTCCGGTTTTATAGAAATACATTATCTTCGTAAGTTTGCCAGTTATATATTTACCTTGTTTAGCTGATACTTTGCCATCGTCTAAAGTTGCCTGTAGTGTTTCAATACACCAAAAGAGCTCTATCTCATATTGGCTTTTTGCATCGTTATCAGTAATAGATGCGGATTCATTCGAGGTGGCCGTTTGAGGAAGGGCATTGTTGGTATCGGTTTGATTTGTGCCTTTATATGTTATGTTAATGGACTTTAGTTTGCCGGTTTTATTGTACAATTTTCCCTTAGGTGGAGCCATTTCTGTAACCCTATTGTTATTTATTCTTTATTCCTCTTTTTAAAGAATTTAGTGGTGTTTAGAAAGGTGTGCAACTAGATTAGAAATTACCTTTAATCTGTTTAAATGATCAAGTAACAAGTAAGAAATAAGAATAACAGGAACGCGAGCATCAAGCAATCAGCCAAGAGGCAAGAGCATGACATATGGTCGCTGTCAAAACATTTGAAAGGTTTTGCTGTTTTGCACATAGAAGTCGTTTTCTATTGCAATAGTTTAAGATTTCCGTTTGTTTAAATATTTTGAATATTAAAAAAAAAAAAAACCAAAAATATTACATGTGTATAATTTTGTTACATTTTTTATTTATTTGGAACCAATTTTTTTGTTATAACATTTAATGGCGAAAGTGCAGTTAGAAAGTTTAGAAATGTGTCCCTGTCGATTTTTTACCCCTCAATATAATATAGGGAGAATCCTCCTAGCACCAAATATCAAGATATTATGTTTAGGAAATTCTCCCCTTAGGTCAGATATAATTGTTTTTTTTTTTCTATTTATTTTTTTTACAAATCTACCCTTTTAAAAAGTGGTTTTCTAGAAAAAAATGGGCGAAAGTGCAGTTTTTGATTAAATGCCTAGATTACTTTTTCCACCTCACCCCCTCAAAAGGGGGTACACCCAATACCAAATATTAAATATATTAAATATATATATATCAAATTATAGGTCCATGGACCCCCATTGCCAAAAAAACTATATACAGTTGTTGGTTTTGGTTCAATTTCGATATGGTTCATATATGACCACGAACTAAGGTTTGCATTTTCAAAAAACATATGAAGTCGGCAACTGCCCTAAAAAGGATGGTTCATGGCCCCAAAAACTTTAGGGATGTTAGACGTTCATTTCCTAGAAATAAAATGTTGTAAATCGGTTTTGAGGGTTTCTGAAGGACCGAATACACACCATTAAACTTATTCCTTTCTTACTTATTGCTACAACCCTGAAAGAGTGATGTGGCAACTTCTAAACGATCAACAGTAATCAACATAGTAGAGAAGAGATTAAAACAACATGCGGACGCATTCTTAAAACCAACGAACCGTGTTCTAGTTAATAGTGTTTTAAATTGCTCCACGTGTGCGGCTTATACTCTTTGGCTACCTACCCATTTATATTATATACGCACTGTTTAGAAATAACTAAATAGTTATAGTAATTGCATTTGTTTTCTGACGAAGCGCATTTAGTGTATATACTAAGAACTCGGTATTGCTTAATATATAATTAAATGTACATATAATATTTATTATTTACTATATACTATTAGTGCATTGAGAAATGCAGGCAATGGATTCTGCGTTTGCCATTGGCTCCAAGCCAGATTATAGTTCACCACTCGCGACTGTTTTATGTATTAAATTTAATATTATGCATGTGTTTATTCAAAGTACGACAATACTTATTATTTAAATAGTTTTAATTTATTAAACAGTAAATATTGCGTATATGTAATTATGGCGCAAACTTTTTGGCGGGAAATTACTATTCATATTACTTCTCTAAGTAACGTTTTTGAATTTAAATGCGATTTCTTTGAAAATACAGTGCCCTATATATTGTCCTGTTCAAATTATTATATATTAACAATAATAATAAAATGGTAAACATAAAATATTAACCTTTTTATTTAACGTGTCTAAGAGTATAACTGTCAAAATTGTAACAAGTGTTTGTATTTATCTTAAAAACATATATATTGAAAGCACATATATACATTTTAAATCTACCATTTAACAAAGATACAGACACGCATACTATATAATAATAATGATATATATACAGACGCGTCCAACAGTTAATTATAACCACACAATTGGTGTCTCTATGGCGCATAGGCAGATACTCACACTTGTAGAGATCAGAAACATATATACAGAGCAAGACATCTTTGGTCTATAGTCTTCGATCGTGTTCGTGTGTGTGAAAGACGAAATGCACACAGAAAAGTAATGCTCAGTCAAGAATAGCCTGTCCACCAGTCCGTACGTGCGTTTTCCCGCTTTTCTTGTTCTCGCGAACGTTTGACGAAACCGAAATCCGCGGTGTGTGCACGTTCAGAGCTCATATAATAATAGATATTCTCTAAGAAACGAAACAATATAAAAAATACATTCTTTTTTTGCTTGTGAGCTGATACATTATGAAATAACTACTACTGTTACATATCAAGTGCAATATAAGTGATTTTAGTATAAAAGTATATAGTTAAACGCGGCAGGAAGTGTTTTAAGAGCGAGTGAAAGATACATACCAGAAACTAGAGTATAGAATTCGTATAAAAATGCCACAAAACCACAAAAAGAAGGTACAAATGTTATTATTATTACATAATTGAAAATACTTATTTTGTTTTAATTAATCGAAACATCTTTGTCATAACAGAACTAATTTTAATATGTATCTGTCTTTAAACTTCAAAAGTTCAAAAGTTATAGAAAAAATATAAAATAATTGTAAATTTTTTATTATCTTTGCGACTAAAAAACATATAGAACGATATTACTAAATAAAATTATATCATTAATAAATTGTTTTTGTGCCTGTACCATATTTATAAAAAATCTATAGTTCTCAATTCTCTGATAATATAATATAATATAATATATAATATACTACATGAAGTGAAAACTAAAAAAAAAATCTGTTAAACTGTTAAAATTATTATGTATATCAGTGGTTTTGTCATTAAAAAATATACACTATATATTAACACTAAGTTTACCCACATTGGAATGACAAAGTCAACTTCAGGACTGTTCAACCCATATCCTTCCACGGGCCAATTGTAAACACCAAAATTATTTGCGGGCCACATATATAAAAAATAAATGGGTTGAGCTCGAAATCCCGTATTTTTAAAATACCATATTGCATTATATACTTGCAAAAAATAAAATATTTTAAAAATTAGAAAAACATTAAAATGAAATAATAAAAAGCAAACTACACACACGGAATTAAAAAAAATGAATATTCAATAATCCACTTTAAATTATCTGATTTACATTCTATTATTGGAAAATTAAAACTCAGATTTACCCTAATTAAACATAATTTTTGGATATATGGATTAGAATATGGATTAGAACCCAGTGCAGCAAAGGTTTTCCGCGCCAAATTTTGAAACTATTTATTTCCGTTGTTCAATTCGTATTAATTATTATTTATTTATTATCTAAATAAAAAAGTTTTAGTTCAGCAATTCTATCTATAAGTATTTTATTTTTTTTGGTACAATAAAATAAATTGTTGTTATGAATTAAAAAATTGTGATACCTTAAATAAATTATTGTTACAAAAAACAATTTTGTACGTCCATTTTTGTTATGTGCGCATATACTTGAGCATATTTATGGTGACATTTTTGTATTTATTTAAGTACATTTATTTAGGTAAAAAAATGTTTTTGGTATCATTTAATATTTATTTTGGGCAAAATTTATTTTTGTGTGACAAAATAATGTTGTTTTGCTTCAATCATAAACACATTATTGTTAGAATTTTTTTAATAAGGGAACATTTTAGGCTTTATTATCTTGGTTGGTAATCACTAGGGCAACCAAAAAGATGTTCTTGCTTCTTTTTTTTGTGGCAACCGTATCGTCAGATGAGTGAGGCAGAAATACGTTTCATACAAATTCAATTAATTTCAGACCTACTTGTTAGGGCAATTTTTAGCTTATTTTAATATAATATTTTAGCTTCTTTTGCATATTTAGCTTATTTTAGTAGAAATGCTCATTTTTTGTGCATGTTTTAATTTGTTTATCGAAAAACAAGCAGAAGCAAGCTAAATCTGTAGAACAAAAAAAAATACCAAAAGAACAGCCGACTCGAAATATTGAAGACAATTATAAAGTTATTGTCCGGAGAAGATTGTGATTGTTAAGAAATACAATCTCTGAGGAAAAAGACAAATACTCTCCAATTATATACATACATCGATGTAGAAAAAGTTATCTTTCTATACAAACGTATTCTTTTCAAATATCAGTCATTTTTACATTTTTATAATTTAAGATATTGATTGTTATTTATTGAAAAAAAAGATTAAGCACAAACTTAAATTAGTAATAAATGTACTTGTTCTTATTATAATTCAATGTTATAATGTGGAAATCTGAAGTTATTCTATCAATTTTGTATACATTTATTATGATTTTTTTTAGGATTTAAGTTTTTTGGGATATATTATGTGTTTTTAATGTATTTTTAGAGCTTATTTTAAGGTCTTAAAACGATGTTTTTTTGGCATATTATATATGATTTTAAATATTTTTAGGCCTACACCTACACCAACAGGCGGCATGAAATAGACCCCAAAACATTTTCAGTATACAACAACAATCATGTGCTGCGCAAGCGCAGCACTCTTCTTTTATTAAACAAAAACACAAAAGAAGAAGAGAGAAAAGAGATTTTGGGAGATTTTTACAAGGTATAGTTTGCCTGTTACCCACCAACACATGTTAAAATCTATTAAAAAAATCTATTTAATTAAGGGTCAATATATAAATCTCAATATAAATTTCAATTTAAAAAAGGAAAAGTTTACTTTTCATTTTTTTTTAAATTTACCAAATGGAACGATTATAGAAAAATTATGTCGAGGGCCCGCACAAAACGCATCAGGGCTGCACGTTGGCCACCATCATTGGTCTACTTAAATATCGATACCTTACCAGCAAAACATTGTAACCAACAAAAAAATTGAATAAAACGGAAAACCGTCTGACAAAAAAACCGATAATATATGAAATATTATAAAAACGATTAAATGTATAATCAATTTCTCGGAGAAACCTATGACTAAGCATATATGCATGTTATTATTTTATCAAAACATAGAGTAATATAATAAGATTGAAAAAACAAATAAATTGAAGGTATCGAATAGTCATAATTAGGGCTTAGATGTGAAAACTTACTTCTTTACGATGCGTATCTCGGAATCGTATAATTTAAAATGATTCTTATTTACTTATTTTTTGGTAACCTATGTCAACTACACAAAAATGATAAATCAAATATTTTGCATTATCTTATCCAAAAATACGTCTGGTTAAAAGTAGGTTTTCATATTAAAATCCGGACTCTAGTCATAGTTCTAAACATATACATAAATATTATATAGATCAACGAGTAAAAATCAAATTTATTTGATTTAAAGATGTTTTTTGTATTAAAAAATCCTAATTACAGAAAATACGGCGAGACACACATATTTGTGACTTAATTTCATTAAACTGCATGGCATTCAAGTTATGAGAATTATGTCAGAAAGCTTTGGCAGTGACCCAACTAATATCATATTTTCCTAAATATTTGTATTTCTAAAATTTGTTGAAGTACAACATTATTTACATATGCAACCTTGATAGTTCAATTTAATACAATATATATATATATATATATATGTCAGGTCACGTTTCCAACGACTCTGATACGAGCCTTTGCCGTGGCACGATGTAGTTCTGCATTTAGTTGTAACGCCATAATGATTTCCCCTGTACGGCGCAGAGGGGAAATCTTCACGCATAACAACCAAACACGGCATATAAACCCGCACATCTTCACCAACATCATCAGTCACAGTCGGATGGTTGAAGTGTGTAGATCAACTTAGATAGACAATAGAAATAGATCAACAATAGAAATAAAGATATATTATAAAACCTCACTCATCGGTGTTTGCTTATAAAGATAGCCCAAGCCTAAAAGTATCCTGACAAAGTTTTCCAATAAGTTTCTCGTGTGGCAAGCAATTTGCACTTGTGGGCTAAGAAGTGAGAGTATCGTAGCAACTTGTACTATTAGTGGTGAATTTTACGTGAAAGAGTGCCTCCAGAAAATATTGCTGCCATTTATTAGAAAACATAGAATTTCTACTTTCTTTTGGCCTGATCTATCATCTTGCCACTACAGCAAAGTGTCCCTCAAATGGTGCAAAGACATTAACACCTAAATAGTAGTGCCAAAGGAAGTCAACCTACCAAATTGTCCAGTGCTTCGGCCTGTTGAGAGATATTGGGCTCTGAACAAAACAAAATTGAAGGAAGCCAAAGACTAGAAAGATTTCAGAAATAAATGGAATGCAATCAGCAAGGAGGTCTCAGAAGATACTATAGAGGCGCTAGCTAATGGAAGGGTTACCGGAGAAACTGGCAGATTTGTACAAACAAAAATGATCAAATTATGTTTGTTAACTTATTTAATCAGAAATTTAATTTGCTTTTTAAAAGTTTGAATTTTTTAATTGGATAAGTTAGGGCAATTTAAAGTTAGATATTTTTTTCGATCTCAGTCCATATTATTATATGTACTGGTGATCTATCACTTAAGGCCGTTTTGTTCACTCAAAGTTGGCTTTTTAGAGAGCTATCCTCTACCTTTCTGTGGCGCAATTTTACAATAATTGTATGATATAGATTGTATATATTAATTTATTTAATGAAATTATTAGATACATATAAAATTATTAAAAAAATTATTAATTTTTAACAAATTTAAACGGCACACTTAAATCTTAGGCCATGTATGTATGCATTCATACATGTTCTTATTTTATATTCTGTAATTCTGTAATTTTTATTATAATAATCTTATACCAAAAATAGTATATAATCCAAACGAAAATAAGAAATTTGTTATAAATGCAAATTGAAAACGTATTCCCGTATGATCCTAGATACCGACTATTGAACCATTATCTTTTAACATTTTAAAAGCAATAGTGGCTGAATCTTCCGTGTTATTTTGGATGCCGTATTTGGAACCTAAAATTTTTATACATTTTATTTTATATAAATTTAAAATTTATTATTAATTATGAACAATACTCACCTTTTAGCACCTTGATGTTATCACCAATTGAAATTATAACGCTTTCAGTCACATCATTGTACAAGCAAGACACCTTGACTGTGCCGTACAGGACATTTAGATCTACAGTATGTTCAGCAACAGATTCTCTTTTTTCGCCGTGAGATTCTATTTTAAAGTATCCTTCGTTTTTTGAATTGTGAAAAAAGTATTGAATATCATTTTTAGGGACGAGTAGCATATTCTTATAAAGATTTAGAACTATTTAATAAAAAATAAAATTAAATTAATAGATGTTTTGTTAAGTTCTCAGTACTGAACATACCCATCAGTTTATAAGTGTCGGTTAAATCTGTCTGCGTTTCCTTATTTTCTATAGGAAATTTACGAAGACCTTTCCAAAATAGCTGAGGAGTATTACATTTTTGGTTATCTGCCAGTTATTACAAATTGAATAAATTTAATACCTGCATTGCATTTGTAGTGTTATCAGTGATATTGCTGGATGTGGAAACAGTAGCTTTGTTTACATCTTCAATACTCTCTTCTGGTATAGATTGGATTGGAACACGACGAGTACCGACTTTTGGATGTTTTACCTTATTACCAATGTATATAAATTCAATACGAGGTTTTATTGGCACTGGATTATTCTGCCAGTAAGTAATTGGAGGCTTACGGTCTCGTGAGCCACGACGAACTCCTATAGGTACTAAAAATCAATACAAAGTACACATAAAAATTTATTCGACACAATTTAATTTAGCACTTACCTTTCTCATTGGCACGATTATATGGTTTGTAATAATCAAATAAAATGTTTTGTTTTTTATTTTTTATCCTTCCGACTTTCTTTTTTTTTTTTTTTAATGGTGACACTTCAACACACTCGGAATCCTTGGACCCGGAATTCCGATCTGTTTGTGGCGTAGGACATATTGGCTGTAATGTATTGTCAATAAATCCTGTAGGTTGCGTGGACACTGATTGAAACGATCCATCGGAAATATTAGAGTTGTATCGTTGATCCTCTGGGTTAGATTTATCGGATTTATTTTTGGAATGCGATTTTTGTTGATTTTGTAATCTACTTTTTCGAGGCGATGTCTCTTTGATTTGTTTGCCGTTGAAATGATAATCATCTAAGTGTTCGTCTTGTAAAGTCTCATGGTTCCGCCAGTCTTCGTTTACGTCATCCTGGGTTCGAGATGATATTAATTTGTTATATCTTTGGCCGGTTACATTTACAGTTTGAATGGTATCATATACTTGCGACAGTGGAACTTTATCATAATTATCATCTAAACTGCTTGGTTGGCTTAAATGTCTAGTATCATTCCTTTCTTTTGTGTTTTTATTTAGCTTTGCTGTTTTTGAATGGCGAGTTGGTAATTTAGTTACTCTATTTCTATCATCCTCTGAACTACTTTGTTGGCTACAATTTCTAGTATCACTCCTGCCTGTCTTGTTTTTTTCTACCCCAGCCTTTTTGTGATGAGTTGAATTTCGAGATAGTACTCCGGAAAGTTGTCTTCTATCATCATAATCTGAGCTGCTTGATTGTTTACTTTCTTTAGTATATTTATTTTGCTTGGGCTTGCCTATCAAATATTGAGATCCATGTAACTTGATTGGTGTTGGTGGTTTGGTACTACCAGATTCGCTAATTGTAGGAGAGAATCGGTCATCTCTCATTGATGATTTCAAACTATGATGTCTGATTGATTTTATGTGAGCATTGTCGGATTCACTGCTAGAATTCTGATTATTTGAGGTATATTTTGCAGACTTTTTGGAAGGGGTAGTCGTTTTTCGTAAGTTTGTCTTAATCGTGGGTTTAGGCAACGGAATTTCGATTTCCCTGTTTTTTTCGTCAGAACTCTTAATTTTAGATTTTGAATGTAAATTTGACGTTCGAAGAGTATTGTTCGGCAAAGGAACTTCATTTCCACTGTCATCTTCTTTTCTTCTCTTATGAGCTCTAGATTTTAAATGAGACTTTATCGGAGTTTCATCTTCACTGCTCTGTTTGTCGGAACACATATGTTTTTTAGCATGTGCCACTGATTTTGTAGACGTGTTACGCAAAGTAAGATCATCTTCACTTGTTTCAGTGTCTAAACTTATATCCATTTCTGTCTGTATTTTAGATTTTGAACGTGACTTTAACGTTCGAAGATTATTGTTGTTAGTCTTAGGTAAAGAAATTTCATCATTACTGGCATCCTCTTCGGAACTCTTAAGTGCTCTAGATTTTGAATGAGACTTTATTGTTCGATGAGTAGTGTTTTTAGACACCGGCCTATGCATTGCATTTTCATCTTCACTGGTCTCGTTGTCGGAACTAGTATCCATGTCTCTCCGTTCTATAGATTTTGAATGTGTCTTTGACGTTCGAAGATTATTATTCTTACACTTAGGTAAAGGAATTTCATCATTACTGGCATCCTCTTCGGAACTCTTAAGTGCTCTACATTTTGAATGAGACTTCATTGTTCGATGAGTAGTGTTTTTAGACGTCGGCCTTCGCATCGAAGTTTCATCTTCACTGGCATCTCCGTCGGAACACATATGTTTTTTATCCTGTGCTTCTGTTTTTGTATGAGACTTTGATGTTCGATTAGTATTGTTCTTAGATGTGGTCTTACGCAATGTAATTTCATCTTCTCTGGTGTCGTTGTCGGAACTAATATTAATGTTGGTCCGTGCTTTAGATTTTGAATGTGACTCTAATGTTTGACCAGTGCTTTTTCGTAGCTTTTGACTCTGGTTTTCAGTGTTATTCTCCCTTTTAGATCTGTACCCAGACAACAGTGTTAGGTCTACCCCGGAACTCACATTTATTTTAGTTTTAGAGTGTTGCTTTGATGTTTTATAAGTTTTGTTTAGTTCCGTTGAGTTAACTTGATCTTCTTCGGAGGTTATATCCATATGTATATGTCGGTGTGTTGACTTTGAACGAATTGGCTTTGAGGCGGACATTGTTTTAATACTTTCGTTATTAAATATCTCTGTAGTTTTTATGGGGTACAACGTACGACGCGACATATCCTCGCCACTTTTTTTACCTTTTTGACGAATTTTTTTTTCGATTTCTTTGTAGTTCTTTGTAATTGAAGACTCTCTTTTCTTAATATTTTTTTTACAAGAATTTGGAACCACTGGTTTTGCATTAACAACCCTAGAGTTATAAAACTAATATGCAAGAAAAATATGTATTAATTATATATATATATGAAACTTTTTTAATAATTTTACTTACATTTCTACGAGTTGTCTCGGGTGAGAATTCAGAGATAATCTCATCGTAAACGGGGTCTCGAAAACCTTTTTGAATTGGTGAAGATTGAGACTCATCGGACGTTAAAATAGGACTATTTTCTGGTTTTCGGTGAGGGCTTTTCTTTGAATGTGGCTCATGTACTTCAACCGACTGTAATGTATTGTTTACAGCATTATCTACAACCACTCTAAGTGTGACTGTATGATTGTTTGAAGTATCTACATGTTGATCTATATTTTCAATATTTGTAGCACACAGTCTAGACGTAGGTGTTCTGAGTAAATTATTGTGGCTGGTTCTTAAAGTACTCTCAGTAATTGGCAAAATATCAGTATCAACATTACTATATTTATTTTGATTTGACCTTCGAATCTCTGCGTTACTTAACATTTTTGACATACGTGAAATTGAAATAGGGGTACTCTCACAATGACTTTGGCTTTGTGGAATATTGTCAAAATGTAAGCGTTTGGCAGACAATGGAGTACGGGCGTGGCTTGTGATCGTAAGCGATGGACTAGCAGGAACACGAACCGCATCTATATTATTTGAAGGTTGCAGTGCAAACTTTGCAGGGCTTTCAGAAATGCTAGATGTTGCACGAGGCCATATCTTCTGACTGCTTGGTAATAATCGTTCAAGACGAACGAAAGGTTCTGTACTGGTTGGGTGTGGTATAACTTCTTTTGTAACATTCGCCGGCGAATTAATGTTGATAATTACATTCCGATCCTCAATTCCCTTCACATTTACGGCTGGCGTACTAGTAGCTTGTGCTTGATCCTAAAAATTGCGTATAATTAATTTTACGTGAAACAATGACACAAAAATACTTACAAAGTTAATGTTACGGGTAAAATTAAGCGTTTGATCGGAATTGCTGTTGGACGCATGTTCATTAAATTCTGCTATTAAATCTCGATGACTGGATCGTCGTAAAATTGGTATTGGAAATGTTGGCTTCTCTTTTCTAACAACAAACTTATCGTAGTTAGCATTACTCGTAGTTTTGGTATTTTGCGGCTCCACTTGGAATAGGTTGGCACCATTTTTTCTATTTCTTTTTTGCTTTACCAACTGTATTAACATATCTCCATTTTCGTCTAGACTTTCATAATCTAAATCCAAGCTATATTTTTACAAAAAAAATGTTTGATTATGAAAAAGCATTATAAAATATTACCAAACCAAAAAAAAAGAATTTACTTACGTTCTTACGCGTTTGGACATTTTAAAATGCCTGTAATCCCAAATGAAAGCACACAAAACAATAAAAATACAACATTAAATTTAAATGATAATGCAAATAATATATTTCAATTTATTTTTGCGACGTTATAAATGTTTCAAACGACGCTTTCTGTCATTTAGAAAAAATCTCAATTATTCAAATTTCGATATCGAATTCGAAATTTGAAATAAACAAAAATTTGCGCATTATTTGGTGGGTGCTGCCATCTTTCTGATACATTGGGATTTCAGTGGATATTAATATTAGTGTTCTTGAATTACGGATCAGTAGTTTTTTTGTGTTTTTGAATTTTTATTATACCTAACTTATTTTAATTAATGTTTGTATTGTATTTCCGTGGTAACAGGTGATTCATCTATATGAATAAAAAACTAACAAATATTTAATGAATTATTTTATCTATCAATAAGTCATATTTCTGTAACCCGCTTTTGTACACGACTCCCACAACCAAAGACATTCCTATCCTATATGTTAAGTGGATTAATGAATAAAGATTTTATTATTATTATTAAATTTAAAGCATTGAAATAATAAAATTTCTGATAAAAATCCTCTACCACATAATTTTTTGAAAGATCATTAATACAAGATCATAGAATTAAAGTTTATTTCTGTTAAAAATCCTCTACCACATAATTTTTTGAAAATATAGAATATACCTGCAAGCAAGATCCCCATCAAACTTTAAGAACATCATACATATTTTACAAAAATAAAAAAACAAAGTTTTGATGTTTTTTGGAGAAATCATAACATTTTTACCAAATATATATAGTTATGTATATAAATAAGGCGTAAAGTTAAATTTTAAAATTCAAACTTTACGACAAAATCTGTATTTGATGAATTATTTTAAGACTTGAACGAATCTTTTTCTTTTCGGATAAATGACATTGTTGCAATTCCATCGCTCGTTCCAGCGTGAGCCTGCACGGATGCTTGATTAACTCGCATAAAAGGATTAATAAGTTTTTCCTCATAAATTGTTGATGGCACCTAAATTAAGAAAAGATATTAAATTTGATAAATAAAAAAATAACAATATTTATGAACCGTCGGAAGTTTTGCATCTCTGCGTCCAATGGCCCATTCGATTTTCTGTGCAATGTCTTCATTATTAGGCTCTACTTGACGACCAAAGGCCAAATTCTGCAGACTGTACTCATGGCCACAGTAAACTTGTGTAGAATCAGGCAGTGCAGATAGTTTCTCTATCAAGGCCGAATACATCTGTTCGGCAGTTCCTTCGAAAAAGCGTCCGCAACCTCCCAAGAAAAGAGTATCACCTACAACAATTTAAATATATAGCTAATACGTTTTAAATGTATTTTTGTATTAAATTTTGTGTACCTGTAAACACAATTGAATCACCGTTTGGGGCTTCAACAAAATAGCAAATATGTCCAGTTGTGTGACAAGGCGTTGCCAAGCATCGTATTTTCAAGTTTCCTAGCGTAAGAACATCATCATGGCTTACGTTCTTATTCAGTGCACCGATACGGTCATCGCCTCCGACTACTATTAGTTTATCTCCCTTAAACTTTGACACCAATTTCTCGTTACCGCCTGCATGGTCCCAATGGTGGTGTGTAGTTAATACGGTAGTGAGTCGAACGCCTTGCTTTTCAACTTCGGCTAAAACTCGATCTGGATCAACAGGGTCCACAATTGCCGATTCATTTGTAGCTGTGTCAGTAATCTATAGAAACGTATAATTTGAATAATATTACACTTTACCTTGAGCTGTATATCATATATACTATACTTACTAAATACATGTAATTGTCTTGCAGCGCTGGCAAGATATTTACTGTAAAACTAGACATTTTTTGTGCTTGGGGTATAGAATGAAAACCTCGCAATCCTACGGTACGCCAAGCGTTAACTAAACACAAAATTGGAATACATATTTCCGAGCATATATCTTATATTTAAATTTATGCATAAGTTTTATTACCTGTGAAATATATTGCAGTCAATTTCTGCGCTGCAAAATTGAACATAACAATTTTTTAACGTGGTTAAGTACCGTGTTAATTATTTTAATAATCTTATATAGATAACAAAACTTAAAATATTTTATATTTGACGATATATTTTATTGTCAACAAAGTGCTCGACAAAATGTTAATAAAAACTGTCAGGGGATAAAATCTCAAGTCAACTGTTTTGTGTATGGTGGTCAGAGCAATATTTAAGATGCGTCGATAATTGTGTGTTGATTTAAATTATAAATAATTTAATATTATAATTTAATTAAAATATTTTTGCACCATCATCGTTATTACCTCGGTTATTACAATTTGAATTTTCAATAATATTTTTTTAAAAATATAATTGCAAATTAAATATCATTTAATTTTTATTGAGTTGAATAAGTATGTACATAGAGTGCGCCACATTAAATATCCCTTTACGTCTTGCACAAGAAAAATCCCGAGCGCTGTCAAATTACACAAAAAAACTCTGGTATCTGTCATAATCAATCGCATTTTGCAATAAATAAAAAAAAATTGATTGCCAAATAAAATGTCCATAAAATAATAGGAAAATCAAGAAAAAAAACTACTTGCGAATGCAATATACATAGCGTGGCGCCAGTTTAATGGATGTACCTTACTCCTGAGCGATTCTGTGATCGAGTGTGTATTTCGTTTGTGGTGTTCCGCACAATCTTCTGCAATAGAGAAAAATGTCGTCCGCTATCGATATTCAGATCGTGAGTACGCCAAACTTGGTGAAGATTGAGAATTTTTTAAATGATTCCACGTATCGAGAAACTATTGAAATTAGTGCTAATTTTAATACAAGGTTATGCCTTGAACGACGTCTCCGGTTGCCGTTCCTTGACCCACAAACTGGTGTAGCCCAGAATCATTGTTCTCTTTTTATGGACCGGCGCCATCGAATGCCCGGTTTTCGTGAAGGACAAATTTACTCATATCCTGCGGCACGGTGGCGCAAGAGCCGACGCCAGTACTTGATGAAATCGTGTCGTACATCATTTGTTGCCGGACCAGTTACACCAATTGTTCCACCTGTAGTCGTACCTCCACCCAAGCGAGTCGAAGGACCTACCGAAGTGGTTTTAGAGACGGCCGAAACGTTTATCGGTGCATCATTCCTGGATGAGTCATCTTCCCTTGGTGCGGCTGATACGTCTGACAGTAAAGACAGTCAAACGATAAAAGACGACATACCGAAAGAGTGGTTCTACGATGAGATGGACATTAATGAAATCGATGCGTTAGATGAACCAAAGTCGCCCGCGGACGACGAGTACGACTACGATCCCAGATATGGTAACAAAAAACGAAAAAAGAGGAAACCCGGCCGAAAAGCTGTCACACCAACAGTACATCACCATACAGCCAGCGACGGTCCACGGAAAGGCCGTCCACCAGGAGGTGGATCCGGACGTGGTCGTGGTCGACGCAAAAACCCAAACAGCTCTCGTTCGTTAGCAGAGCCTTCGAGTCCCATTTTACAGGCAGAGCCTCCATCATTCGAGACCGCGGCTGCTGCTGTTGAGCATGCTACTATCATCACCAACGAAGACAGCAGCAGCAGTGATCTTCGAAATTATCGAAAGTACCTGTAAAACTATAAACCATTTATATAATACACCTCAGAAGAAGTGCATCAGGAAATTCCATTAACAAATTGTGACCGTTCATATTGTTTTCTTATGTTTATTTTCAAACGAATACCAAATTTGTTTTAAAACAAAGTAATTTCCATAAAAAATGCATTAGAATTGTGTTAAATTTAGACTCCCATAATTCAATGTTTCATCATTTTTGTTAAGACACAACATAATCACATATCGAGTTCTCAAATAATTATAATGTGCACTAAACCTCATTTTGTTCATTGCCAAGAAATACTTGAAGTATACGTGCACTGATATTCCAACTAATTTGAAGAGTTTGTTGGCCAACAGAATATTTTCAAATTATTATATTATATATTTATGCATGATTCATTTTGCAATTATGTACATAGTCTTATAACAACCAAAATTTGATAAACAAATACTTTAATTAATTTTACAATTTGATTATAATGTTTGCCTTAATATTTTTTTTTATTAATTCTCGGCACAAATAAAAATATTTTCACATATTAAAAATTAAATACATACAATCGATTTATTCATTTATTGCATTACGTTTGTGTTATAACGTAGTTAATAAATATGTACCATATTATATTAAATAAAGTGTAACTAATACATTATTTTTTAAGTAATTGAGGTAATAAATATATTATCCGAAAGACAAATATAGTTTTATTTATTTTATTGCGTGATGTGCTTTAGATTGTGGTTTTCGAGTAATCTGAGATGGTTTTTGTTGCTCTTAGATTATTCTTGTAGTTATTTAAATTTCCTTGTACCATAAATTAAGCATAAGAGACAAAAATACTGAGAGAACAATATTTAATTAAATAACAAACACATCTAAATTAAATTCACATAAACGATCAGCAGTATGAACGGACGTTTTTAATACAATCATACCTTTAATAAATCAAATGTAAGGTAGCGTAGTTGAAGTCAAAGCATACATCGCGTTATAGCCCAAATTGAGTCCTGATAAGGTTTTTTCCTAATACAAAAAATATTCAAATATATATTTATAAAACCAATATGTTTCCATTCTTATAT
>JAAAKO020015884.1:0-12631 GCA_010015015.2 Bolitophila cinerea
TCAGTGCACCGTTTGCGGTAAGTGTTTATATATATATATATAAATATATATATATCTATATATATAAACAAGAACTCGCCTGCAGTCACCATATACTTTGTGTGTGTGTGCGTCGAACCATAATTGGCAAAGAAGGTGGAAAGGTCAATTAATTAAAGCAAGCTAGGCGACCGTTCCTAATTCCCACATATTGTTCAGGTGCCTCCAGGGACTTCCCAGCGCATGTGATTGTGTGTGTGTGTGTGTGCGATGCTTATGTTTATTAATCTTACACAACAATATGCAAGCGCGGACTTGTTTATGGGTGTAATTAAATTTGTAACGGTTTAGAATATATATAGTAGATTCGTTGAGGCGTATTTGATGAATAATTATTTTTAAGAATTGATTTTTCAGAAATAAGAACTAAATTTACTAATTTTGGTTGGGTTGCGGAATATAATCAGGGATATGAAAACTGACGTATTTTACAATAAACATCCCAATGGGTTTTAGTTTACTATTAGGTGAGAGGTTTGCAGGTTGCCACCTCTTCTGGATTTCTTCGACATTCTGGCAGTGTCATAATCTAAACTCTGACATACATCGTCGTCAAAAGAGTAGTTGTCACTTTTAATCTACCTTTGGAGCAAACAGACTTTTTTTGTGCTTATAAATTGTACATTTTTTTAATGGTAATTATTTGTGATGTGTTACTTTTTCATTCATTTTACATAATACTTGTATAAGTCCAAAAATATTGGCAATTTTTTCCAAAATGGCGAAATACTGAAGGTTGCCACCTTCTTTGGCTTCCCACTTCTTTTTTCAAAGGGTCAGTTTTAATTACTTTTCAAAATTTGCTTTTATTTTTTATATTTTTGGAGAAATCAAAACATGTTTAATTAAATTCTACTTTAACAAAACTCTGTTTTACAAAATTCAGTTTTTAGAAATTATGGATTATAAAATTCGAAAATATGATTACAAAAATTTAAAAAAAAATCAAAATCCATAAAACTCCAGAAAAAAAACTTAATTTTGAAAAACATAATTTTGTTACAATAGAATATAAATAAAATATAAAAATTTAGTCAAATACAATCGTGTATTTTAAAAAAATATATCTAAAAAAATCATTTTTTTAAATTTTTAATTTATACTGCACGAATTATCAATAATGTAAGGACTATAGCCGAGATTCAAAGATATTTATATACCCATAACATATCCGTAGAAATTAAGTTATTAAATGAAATGAAAAATGGATTAGATGGTTTATGTCATTTTTTTCCTGTTTAATTAATGTTATGTTTATTTAAAATGTATACTTTATGTAGAAAAATTAAATATTGAAATTTACCAACATTTTTATTCATAATAATTTTGTAGTTTATATTTTCAAATAATTGAAAATGTTTTTAAAACTATATCTCATACATCACTTTTAACATGAGCTGCCACAGTTCCTAAATAGGCTAAATCGCCCTAAAACCATTTTTGCATTGCTTAAATGTAATTTTAAAACTATTAAGTTATAATATTGCAAATTATATTCGCATCCACTATTAAATAATACAAGTATTTACCAAATACTAAAATTCTTTATTAGTATATTAAATTCCAAAATACTTTTCAAAATTTTAAATACTAAGCGTTTAAATCTGTTTTATATACAACCTATAACATTTCTTAAAAAAATGTTCACAATAAATAAATTTAAGAAATTATTATAAATAATGTTAATAATTTTCAAAAACTTTTAAAAAGTATAAAAAATTGCATGACAAAACACCTTTTAATTTTTTTCAATACCAAAATACTTTTTTAGTATTATAAATACTAAAATACATTTTCAGTAATTTTAATATCAGAATGCCAAAATACTATTTAAGATATATTAATATGAGATATTATTTTACTCAAAATGTATTCAAAATGTATATTTTCATAGTATTTAGCATTTTGTAATTAAAAAAAAATATTTAAAAAAATATATAAATACGGGAAGTATTTTAATCAAATATTATTTATAATATTATTTTTATAGTATTTTTTTATTTTATTTAAAATAAATTTATGAAAAATTTAAATTATATTACTCAAATAATATTTTAAATACTATTTTCATGATATTTTGTATTTTAATACTATATTACTAACATAAAGGATGTCCATGATAATCACTATGATTATTCAATATAATTTATTTCAAAATTTTACCATAAATATTGTCTAAACTTTAAGTAATCATAAATTTGATATTATTTCATTTTTTGCATACAAATTTTCAACATTAAATAATTTAAAATTTAAATTTTACAACCAATTTTTAATAAAAACTTGTCAATTTATTTAAAAAAATATATGTATAATATTTACATAAAAGTGTCAAAATAGATATGTTTTATTCTTCTTTACAATGTTCCATAATTGTCTCATTATAATAGTTGTATAAAAAAAATAGTCTACCATACAATATTTTGAATAACCATAAAAAAAACTTAAATTTTATTTTTTAATTTATTTTCAAAAAAAATTACAAATTTTAATAATTATAATGCAAAAATTATAAATTTTAGCATTAAGAATTATGGATGGAAATTTTCCAAAACTTGCTTTTTAAATTTCAAGTTGGTAAAATGTTCTGAATAAAAATAAAAACTTTCCATTACCAAATAAAACATAAAAAATAAATGTTTTTTATAAAGATCAAATTTGCCGCCTGGCAATTACCATAAAAGTCATTATAAATGTTTATTTCGTACGTTCAGTTGTAGCAAAAATATAAAAATAATCATTAAAATATAATCAAATATCAAAATTGACATTTTGTATAATGAACATTTTCAATTTAATACTAAAAACAAACATAATTATCAAAACTATATCAATGTCAGGAAATTATAATTTTGTAAATTAAAAAAAAATGTATTACCTATAAATCTAAATAATATCACATAATCAAAACTTTCAATTTTAGATGATAATAAAATTATTATAATTATACTATATAATTGATTTATTAGGCAACCTGCGAGCCAATTTTAGATAATTTTAAAGAATTTTAAAAAATTGCTATATATTTTTAGCTCTAGAATGTGTTTTTTTCTTCCTTTTTCCATTGTATATTTACCATATTTTTATGACGAGTTTTGATCAAAAAAACTAACGGTGCAATTCAAAATTTCAAGGTGTCGATTTTAGATATTTGTTGAAATTTACTGTACCATCTGTATTTTTAACAAAATTCAAAAGATTTCAAGCTTTAGATTGTGTTTTTTTTCAACGTATGTTATGTACCAACAATTGGTTGATTTTATGGAGACTTATAATCAACATTGCTATGGGATGGCAAACTGCTAATTATAATGAAAACATTTTCAATAATTTGCTGGCGAGCAAAATTAAATGATTGGCCATTCTTCGTCAACCCCATTCAGAACAATGAGTTATTAGTATGGCGTAAAAATAAACCAAGTAACGTTGGTTTTTGATAAAAGTTTGATTCGCCAGTAAATTAAAAGCAATGGCGGTTTCTTTAGCGGATTTGACAGTGGCGCTTATACCATAATAATTAAAAAAAACATTATAATCAGAAATGTTTTGGGAATGAACGAATCAATAAATCAAAGAAAATTAGAATATTTTTATATATTAATTTAATATTCAGTATTCAATTTTGGCTTTAAAAACTAAAAACACTCAATTTTCCATAATAATGAATACATTTTAAAACTCTAAAAGTATCCATAATAATACTAAATTATTAATTTTCATAACAAAAAATATTAATTAAATTATATAATAATTATATTTTAATTAATTAAATAATCAAAATCTGAAAATATTAATATCAGTTATTTTTAATTTAATTAAAAAAATAAAAATAATTAATTAGTTTAAAAAAAACATACATACAATTTTCAATGTTAAAAACAGGCAAAACATCGAGTTACGTCATTCATTTGCTGAGCTCGGTCGAAATGCAGCTAAATATGTTTCTAAATTTGCATCTTGATCACTAAAATATTTAAAACGTGAAATCCAACAAAAATAGCATTTCCTAAATTAGACTATAGAATAAAACCTGTAATTCTTCTTCTGTTATTATAAATGTGAGTAACTAAATATCCATAATCCGATTGTAATGATTTATATTACACAATTTTTAAACGAAAAACCTGATTGTGGTTTAAGATATATATTTTTATTGAATTATGTGTATATGTATACATACAAAAGAAGACCTTCAAAATACGATCGGAATACACGCACTCGCTAGGCACTATATAATAGTGAATCACTTTGAATCACTTCGCATCACTTCTCTTATATGAAGATCTTTTTTATGCCAAAAATATGCTAAACAGGCCTATTATGCAATAGCACAATAGCTGACTGTATATTTCTATGATGTTGATATATACCATGACCATCTGCGACTTCGGTTATCAAACTATCTGAGATGAAGATCTTCGGCAAACACTTACGCTCTCTGCGCGCCGTTGCTTTGACGTTAAATGTCAGTCGAGACCAACGATCCATTGTCTAAATAGATAAACACTATACTCAGACTCTCTTTTCAAGTGTATTGATATCTAAGACACAGTCCTTGAAAACGAACAATAAACGAATTATTAATTATTCAGTTTCAGTGATTGGTTTGATTTCGTCTGAGGCACGTGTTTTCGAGAGCGAGATGGCGAGAGAATTGTGATCATATCGCGTGAGTATGGATTTAGTAAATACCTATTAGCTAGTATACCTAAATAAATATTATTCCGTTGAATTGCGCTTTCGCACTTGAGAGTTGAGAGTATTCTGCACAAATAAATATATTATATATGTTTATTGTATTTCTCTAATCGTTAGATATATGATTTCTCTTTTGTCTAGGTGCGTGTTTCCGATGTGCGAGCATCTTTAGTTGGATAATAAATACATAGTCATACTCAACTTAAGACATATGCGCGTACTACCTATATGTTTAATCTAAGCACTTGAATAAACAGAGAAATTAAATGCATGTTCATAAAGAGTACATCTATATATTATTATCTATACTTGTATATGTGTATACGTATAAATATCTACATTTTATACTGGTTGATGAATCGGAATCTTAAACGCGTGTTTATATTGTATTACTAACAAAACAATAATAATTATGATGGCCAATGTGTGACTATTCAATTTTGCCTCCGTGCTAATGCAATACTCACGCGCACGCGGACTCGATCGTGTCTTTCTAAAAATAAGTAGTAAGTACTAATAAAAGTGTATTTGTTGATGTTTCGAAAATCACGATTAACACCTATGCGATAATTGTGATGAACCATTTAAATGGAATATACGATTACCGACGCAACGCAACTAAATGTGAGGATTTTGGTAAAAGTGTTCACAATTCCGAAACATCCAATCTGGCAGAGATTTATTTGATTTTATCCTAAATTCAGGGTCGAAAACCTGTCTTTAGAGTTGGAACACTATACTTTAACAAAAAATACTTAAACTTATTCGGCCTAATGGCTAGTTTGGCCTAATGGGTCGTTCGGCTTGATGATATTCGGTGTGATGACATTCGGCCTGATTACATTCGACCAGATGATATTCGGCCTAATGACAATCGGACTAAGGGCTTTTGGTCTAATGAGGTACATTCAAAAAAATAAGGTTTAGATTTTTTTCTTTTATTAAAGACTTCACAAATTGTAAATGCTTTCATAAAAATATGAAAACATACCGACTTAGGAGCCGATTTTAATTTTATGATGTAAACTTTAAAGTAAATAACAATTGAATAATTATTGTAACGATGATACAAAAAAAAACTATTTTTTTTGTTTTCTTGGGTTTTTTATAATTGCAAAATAACAAAAACTAAAACCAAAACATTTTAAAAAATTATAATAGGTTTTACTTACAAATACGTCTCTGTGCGACGTGACACGTTTTGTGGCTTGTTTTCGAGCACGATGCCCAATTGAAATGTTTTATTAGTTTTTTTAGTTAAAATCGATTTTGCAATTAAATAGTTTCAATGATTAAAAAAGTTTATACAACGACAACAAAAAAACGAAAACAACAAAATTACAATTTCTATGAATTTTAAATTTCTTGTCTCCATACAGAAACACGGGCAAAATATGTCATTCACCTTCAATTGTATATTGTTTATAGTAAGATGTCTTGTTATAGATTCGCAAGACTTTTACGCGGCTGCGCGGATGTGTGCGGGCGTGAGCAATTCTTTCACTTGACACAAATTGTGTTTTTTTTATTTATATAGTTGTATTGTATTATATTGTGTAGAATGTACATATTATAACAATTACATAACAATCCTATGAATGCAATGATTTTTGAAAAGGTGCCATGGTTCACCAAGAAACCCCGCACGCGCACTTTTTTTAAATTCAAAGTATACACATGTCGTAATGATGTTCACGCGGTGATAGTTTTCAAAGGTGACAGGTGACACTTTTATGTAACTCTCTATTGTGATTACTGATTATGTTGTTATATGCGGGTCCACTTATGAGTTCGTGCCTGAATAGTTAGTCTATTACTAATCGATATAAATTAATATGTAAATTCGCTTTTTTTGTCGGATTAATATGAGTGTAATTAAAATAATATTATGTTTTACGCCATATTTTATTCAACATATACATTAATTTATTATTTCAGCAGATTTCTGGATGTCCATTTATGTTTTTCGAGAATGCTTTTTCTCAGTAAGCATTATATTTTTTTTGGTAAAAGTTTTTAATATTTATAAGAGCACATTTTTATTTTAAACGTTAAAAAGAAGTAGATTTGAGACCTGTAGAAAATTCCATTTGCACACTATATTTTCTGATCGCCGGTTTCAAAGGGGTCAAAAACGGGTGTGGGTGTTTTGTGGTTGTTTTTTTTTGTTTTGGGGTGATAATTCTTATAATGATAATGCTTGTCACACTCTTTCCGCCAATTTTAAGTGTTTTTTCTAAAGAAATATTCGTAATTCGTTTTTAGACGTCAAAACGAGGATTTTTTTAGTTAATATTAAAAAAATAAAAAAATAAATATTCAGTTTAGGAACAGTGACCCAAATGCATAATTCCCAGTCACCTACTTGAATCTTTAAAATGTTGAAGCCAGCGTTGAATGTTCACTGATGACCCAAAAGGATAACTATGAAAAAAAGGCCATAATCTTTTAACCGATATAACAGCAAAACATTCTCTATCTGTGGTTAGGTAAAAACATAAACTATTTTGAAGAGGGTTGGCTAAGACCAGTACTGACTCTTAAATTATCTAAAGTTCAGACAAAGAGCTCTAGATTGTCGCAAAATTGCAGATATAATTACTATACTATACCCACATACCCCTAGAAATGTCCGATCTTCTTTGACCGATTTAAGAATGGCAGACATTTTATTCCCGTTTGACTGAATTCCTGTAGCTGAAACCACTGCTACAATAGGATCATCCAAATGTATTCACATACGATACTTATAAGTATAAACAAATCCTATGACTTGTTATATCAGTGTACACAGTGTTCTTTTAAATTAAAATAAGCCCACTTTTGACAAAGGCAAAAAAAAGAAATATACATACAGTATAATCTAGCTTTTTGGCGAACAATAATAGGAAATGGGGCAGTAAGAGTTGGATATTTTTTGATGTTAGAGACCATTTCTTTTGAAAACTTCTTCGTTCTTCTTTCCTTTGGAGGCTCGCTGGACAGATTTCTAGCTTAAATTTGGGTAGAAAAAGCCTTTAAATGAGTCTGGTGTTAGTGAGATCAAAAATCTAAGTCGGCTCAGAGGATAACAAATGATGATTAGGTTTTATTTTCCTATGTTTTTTAGGGTATTTTATTAATAAATAAAATAATTCAAATACGGTCCAATAAATTTAGCAAGCGTATTTTTTATTTGGATATTCTACTAGAGTCATTTCATTTGTGTCACCGAGCTTAATGATTGTACAACTTGAATATTAAGCGTTTTGTTATGCACATGCATTACCATAAATGTTATTCAAATTGACAGACTGTGCTAAAGAGTTTAATACGCTCTTCCGCAAGCCTTGATCACTGCAATGTAAGAAAGAGACAAACTATATTCATGTCATGATCTAATAAGGAAAATATATTCAAAGCAATTGCACTTTGTACACCAATACGAGAATTATTATGTTTTCTGGTCACATCATATAAATAAATGAATGAACCTTCTCACAACTGGCCAATCCACGTGAAATTGCTAGTTTTATTTCAGCCGCACAAAAGCACGCAGTCGTGCCCGCGCATCATCTTTGAAGCAAATGCCACTGCCACACGAAGAAGTCTTTGATTGCTCACTCAGATAACCTATGCTATATTTATACGAGCATCATTTCTCAATTGTAAAATATCGTATTTTCACTATTATATTTAAACATTTTCATTACAATGCACAAACAGAGACTATACAGAGTATCAGTATATTATATATAATAAGCGAGGAATACTTTCTCGTGGGCAAGCCACGACCACGATCTTCTTGAAAAGCTTATAAGTATATTTTGTGTCAGGGGTTCTCAATCTCATCGCAACTGTCCTAAGCATAATTTATACCGCTAAAGATGCGTTCACTATAAAAGACGACAATCCGTCACGCCTTTTGACAATACCCACAAAAGCGCATCAAGCGCCCGTTTCGTGGTCGAGATGAGCGCGCGCGCATGAGTACACAAATACATTATACTTCTTCCTATAACGTGCGGCGCGCTATTATTGCGAATAAGAAGAAAGGCGAAGAAAGTGAAGACGATGCGCGTGTGCGCCAACCAGTCAGTCAAGTGGTTGCACATGCGCGGTGCAACGCTTGGAATTTAAATATATTTTTAGATGCACGGTACACACGGAGTCGGCGAGGCCACTGATCTTCACAAAGTTCACACAGATTTTAGTTTTGGCATTTTAAGATGAATTGAGAAACTTTTGAAGAAAATACATTATTTTAATTTTGCTCACCATCTTTGTTATATAAATTTAGCGCTTTAAAGATTAAAGTACAAAGCGACTAACAAAATTTAAAACCAACTTCGACAAACACTCCATTTTATAACCTTCAGAGCCTATATGTCACAATTGCGGACAAGACCATAGTTAGGAGAGGGTGTTTGGGGGTTGAAACCAGCCCTAGATTTTTTATATACGTTGGTTTCGATTGATCATTCACGAAAACATCTTTTTTATTTTTTCTTTTGTACATCAAATTCAAAATTGATTGTTTGTTTCGTATTAATCTGTAGATATTACTAGAAACCAAACACCCCTAGAAAAAATCTTGGCTACGGCCTTGATTGCAGATATAAGTGGCGTAAAAAATAAAAAGAGCACTCTTGCGCGCATATGGTACATAAAACGCCCATTTTTGCGATTTTTTTTATTAAAATTAAATAAGCTGGGATTTTTTAGCATCACACGAATGAAAATATTGTAAAATAAAAAGGTTTGACCATAGAACGTAAGTTATAAATTATTATTTGTTATGCTATGGAATTATGGCGTGTGTCAGGGCTTTAACCTTCTTTCACTTTTATAACTTAAAAACAAGTTCTTTCGAAATTATACTTAAATTCAATTTTATGAGGTTACTTAAAAATGTAAGCTTTTCAAAAAAAAAACATAAATTAAGTCAAATGGTACATTTGTACCTTGTTAATTGATTAAAAGTTAAATTTGTTCTACTCTTAATTTGACAATGTTATTTAAGTTTAGCTTTATAAATATTGTTTCTCCAAATGCCATTTAGCACAATGAGCTATTTGGCCAAATGGACGTTTAGTTGATGGCCGATTATAAAAAAGAGTGCAACTAAAAAAGTGTGAAATAAAAAAAAGATGTTCTTAAAAAAAGTGTGCACCTAAAAAAAAAACACCTTCTATAAATACAATGTTGTACACCTTAAAAATGTCCACCTCATAATTTAATTATTTCATTTTTTGGAGCATGTATTTAAATTATTGGGAGCACGATTTTGAATATTGAGGTACAATCAGCCGGATTTTTTTTTAATATTTTAAATATTTACAAAATAAAAACACCATCGGACGTCTTACAAAAATATTTTATTACCAATTAAAAAAGTTTTGTTTTTAAACATTTGTCAAACAATCTTGCTTCAAGCTTGATGGTATTTTTTAAGTTTGGTTTTTAAAATTATGAAAAAAATAAAAAAAAAGTTTAAAAAACCAATATTATTAGGTGTATTTTTTAAATGGTATCATATGTTAGAATCTTGTTTTGTTATACACATTTTTTTCAACTTATTTTTTTTTTGTTAAAATACACCCACAAATTTTAGAATAAAAAAAATATTACATAACGTTAACATCTTTTTATAAATATCCTGCACTCCTCCTATAGTCAACGACAAAAAAGTGCACTTCAATCTTTCGTGCGTGTCTTTCCATCCATGAAACTAAACGCCTGGCTTAACTAATTTGAATCCATTCGCTTATTATTTCAAGAGGTGCCCTCACTATTTAAAAAAAGTCTTTGGCGCGACTCGGCGCGTTGAGGAAGCTTCACAACGATACGATAATTATTATATTATTTGCGCATTTCTATAATTATGAATGACAATTAGTATGCACTTTAGTGGCAGGTACATGTACCTCAAGACGTCTCACGTATATACTCGAATTGACATTGCTCGCGCGCACCGTAATTGAATACAAGATTGACTGACCGACGGCGACGCTCCAATGTCATCACACGAGATTGAGATTATGATAATTTTTTGTGTCGTTCAAAGAACCTTGATGGGTGACTTTTTGCGGACATATTTGATGACAAATTTTAATGGTTTCCTCACCTTGAATACTTTAATATTAATATTATTATTATGATTGGATTACCTAGTTACTATCTATACACTGATAGAACAAAAATACGATACATTTTCTAAGGGAGCTGTTTTTATGTTTATTGGAGCAAAAACTCGCGTGTTATTTGCATATTTTAGCTAATTTATTAGCTGATTTAAAAGCTAGTTTATTAGATAACTTTTAAACTTATGTATTAGCTATTTTTTTACATTTTTGTTCTTTTATAATTGATTAGCTTATTTAATAGCTTATATATTAGCCAATATAATAGCTATTTAAGGTTAAAAAAAATAATTATTATTATTGAATTTACTTTTAAAATATATAAATCAATATTCTAACACATAAATAATCATGTACTCCGTATTTTATAATTATAACCATATTTACAATATTTTGTATATTTCGTAATATAAAAAGTAATTAAAATATTAGCGAATACATATTCTATATTTTCATTATTTGTAAATATATTAATAATATTTTTGATATTTATTCTTGATAATTATTAATTTATAATTCATTGTATATATTTTCTGTATTTTCGATATTGATGAATATTATTTCATATTCTTTGTATTTCCAAGTAATAATATCGTGTTATATTCTGTTAATAAAAAATTGTGTATTATTATGCTTATTCCTATTTAATTTCAGTACTTAGAAATATTTTCAGTATATTCACGTATGATATTTGCAAATAAATTTTTATTATTATTTTTATACATATACATAATATTCTAAGATTTTTATAAAATTTATTTTATCAATCTCAATTAAACAAAAAAGTCATATTTGTGAAAATGATTATTATTTCCTTATTATTCGTTGTTTTTTTTAAATACTTTTCATAATATTTTTAATATTTGAAAATATATACTTTAAATTGATGTATTATTAAAAATATTTTAGATATTTGCAATATTAATAATATTACTTGCAACATTACAGGTATTAGTCGGTATTATCCAATGTTTGATTACATATTACGGGAGTGAATACGAGAGAATAGAGATGAAATTGAGACTTATTATTATTATTTTGTTTATTTTTTTTTCTGAAGTTGATTCACTTGAAAATTAGTCAGAAACCAGTTAAGACGTCGGTTTATATTACTAACAATACGAAAAAGAAACAACTTGAAAACTCTGACTAATTATATGTGTATTAACTACCGGAAAAATCATAGGAATAATTCACAGTCGAGACCTAACGTTAGAAAATATGAGGAAATGTCAGGGTTATATAATACATGCAAGAGAACGGATTGACTTTTTTCAAAAAAACATCAAAAAGTATTAGGAGCACAGTTGTTAATGGTGATAATATTAAAAAAAGATTATCTTAAATCTAATAATTATCCTAACCATTTTTGCAAAGTTGGTTGAAAAAACGACCATATGGTAATTATAGACTCTCAGTGTATAAAATGTATAATACATTTTATTATTTATTTATTTATTCATACCCAAATAAAAAGTCTTCAATCACAAAATTCCCAAATATAAAATCCACAAACACAAAATCGCATAAAAAAATCCCCATTCACAAAAACCTATAAAAATATCCTTTTTTTATTTAAAATCTCGAGTTTTAAAAGGGTATCCCGAAAAGGTGATAGGCAAACTATACCTTGTAAAAATCTCCCAAAATCTCTTTTCTCTTTTACTCTCTTGTGTTTTTGTTAAATAAAAGAAGAGTGCGCTGCGCTTGCGCAGCACATGATTGTTGTTGTATACTGACAATCGTTTGGGGTCTATTTCATGCCGCCAATT
>JAAAKO020015895.1:0-16273 GCA_010015015.2 Bolitophila cinerea
GACAAATTTGCACATATTGTCACAGTTTGCCACAGATAAAATATGTGCCTTGCACAGATCGTCTAATGGCACCTTAAAGGTTGAGCACTTCCACTCAATAATATGTGCTTTGATACAATATTGCGAGTACACACTGCGCGTGCATAAACATTGTACGCTCATTCGACCGCGTGCGTGTATTTTCGACGTCTGGTTTTATTGCTATCTTTACTAGTGTGTAAGCGTGCTCTTCAAAAAGGCGTTGGGAAGTTCTTCCTCTTCACAAGAAAACGAAGAAATATTGACACTTCGCAACTTTGTTGAAAATTATGCAGGAAGATGACGCAGAACAGTTTTTTTTTAAATATACAAGAATGACAATAGAACAATTTAAAGAAGTGCTATCATTAGTCGGACCACACATAACAAAACAATGGCACACCAGAGAACCATTGAGTCCGGAACATCGCCTATTGATAACTTCATAGTGAGTAAATTATGAATATTTTAATATTTTTAATATTGTTATTACAGCTGCTTAGCGCATAGTGGATTAAAACAATCTGTAGCATGGAGTTTTAATATTGTAAAATCGACAGTTTCCAAGATTATTAACGAAAGTGTGTCCAGAAATTTGGAATGTTTTGAAACCAATTTTTCTAAAAACCTCATCAATTGAGGGATGGCAGTCATTGCTGAAGAATTCAATGACAAATGGAATTTTCTTAACTGATTAGGTGCATTGGACGGAAAACACATTCAAATCCAAGCACCAAAAAAATCAGGCACAGAATATTTCAGCTACAAAAAATTCTTCAGCATTGTGTTGCTAGCAGCTTGTGACGCTAATTACAAGTATGTACTGGTTGATATTGGTGCTCAAGCTCATGGGTCTTTTAGTGATGGAGGTGTTTTTAAGGACTCGGCCTTTGAAAAAGCTTTCGATAAAAGCACGATTAAAGTTCCAAAAGATAAAGAGCTACCTGGTTTCATAGTAATATGCCTCACGTATTTGTTGCAGATGAAGCATAATTAAATAACATCTTCGTCTATGAATATTAAATATTTGCATTATTTTTTTTTATTTTCATTGGTAATTGACTTCAATTAAACTGTCACCATTTCACCAAACGTTGAATTAACATCCGATACAGAATGAGTTGTCTCTTTGGTATCTAAATATCGACTCAAGCTAGAGATGCAGTCATTTACTGCTTGCTTGGACGAGTTAGTTGAGGTTTTTTGGTTCATATGTATTATTTTCCTCTATAGACTCCAACATGCTATCGTCCAAAAAATCCTCTTGCATTTCATCAAGATCATCCGTAAAGTTTGTTAGATTTCTATTAAAATATAAAGATTTTATTAATATATATTATTGTTTTGTTGTGGTTAAGGTATTTTACGTTCATAGATTGAACTTGATCGTCCAAAAATTGGAGTGAACAATAGTGTTCCCACTGATGACCATACCGCTGCATTGTCCAGTGCCCGATGGAACGTTTTGGGAAGTTCGTCGCTCTTTTAAATACTTCCGGTAAATCGATTTCCATATCTTCTCGGCATCATCAACAATATGTATGTATAAAGTATTTGTGTTTTTTTATTTTTTTTTTTATAATAGTTACCTCCAATACTTAATTTGTTTGACTTCCATGTGTTTTCCTTTTTTAGCCTGTCCTTATAGCCACTGTCCTTCTTCGACCATATATGTGGGCAAGATTCGATAATTTCAATAACATCTTTCTCCAATTTAGTCTGTATAACAATTTAATAATTACATATGTATATAACGCGCTTTTTTATTGATTGTGCTTTAGAATGGAGTGCTTCATTGCTATTAAAGATTGCTTCAAGTCGAGTGCTCAGTTTTATGTACAAGAATTGAATATTTTAAATTTTTAAAACTTGCACTGAGCACAACGTAGACCGCAACATGGAATTTCGTATACTTCAATTCTTAAAACTCGTACTAAAACTTGCACTAATCACAACGTAGACCACGCATTAGTTTCGCGGGTCTGTGATCTTGCTTGCTTGCACGGATTCTAATGTCTAATTAACCGACTTCCTGTGATCCAATCGATCTGAAACATGGCACATTGAATTGTTGCCGATGACAAAATATTTTACGTGAAAAGGAATACCGTTTTTCTTAAAAGTTCAAATATGACAGTTGCGAAAATATTTTACGTAAAAGATTTGAATGAGAATACAGCTGAATAGCACATACTCTACTTTATTTTATTTTATTTTGTTTTTATATATTTTCCTTTATTTTCGATCAACTTTCCTATTTCCTTTTTTTTCTTATTTTATACTTAACTTTTTTTCATGCAGCAGGCTTTAAAAAAATCGGTATCATAATTAAATTTAACAAATTCATTATTTAATTCTAATTCAATTTTTTAACCTTTACCCTATACTCTACTTAACGAGCGTATAAACTCAGCCACTCTTAACACGTTCCCCCGATTTCGACCACACTTGCTAATTACGTACATCATAAAAAAACCTCTTTGACCGTATCGACGCATGCAAATCTCTGCTGAATCGCAACAAAATCGACCTGTTTCTGAAGCGGATGGTGACTGGCGATGAAAAGTGGGTCACTTACGACAACTTGAAGCACAAACGGTCGTGGTCGAAGCACGGTGAAGCGGCCCAGACGGTGGCCAAGCCCGGATTGACGGCCAGGTAGGTTCTGCTGTGTTTTTGGTGGGATTGGCATGGAATCAACCACTATGAGCTGTTTCCCTATGGAATAGGGATTTTTAATATTACTAATTATTATCATTTATAATTGTAAAAATTTGTAATTATAATTACCAAATAGAAAATGTTTTTAAATTGGTTTTAATATTTCTAATTGGTCATTTTCAATTGTACAAATTTGAATTTATAATAATCAAATAGAATTTTTTGCAAAATTATTTTTAATATTTCTAATTCGTCATTTTAATATGTACAAATTGGTATTTTTTTGATGAAATTCAATATTTTGCTAAATTGTACTGAAATTTGCTGTTTAGAAATAATAAGGATTAGTTAGTAATACATTCTACTAAATGGCAAACATGTAACTATCCACTTTTTTCAAGAATTCGAAATAAAATAAAGGCGTTTAATATTTTATATTTATTGGACAGTTTTGTTATTAATTATTAACTAATAATAATATTATAATAGTACTTTTTATTCAAATAATAGTATGAAATTTTTGAGACTTAAACTGCATTTTAAAAATTAAAAAAAAAAAAATTTTGTATTTTTTATAAGAAACTTTTTTGAATTGTAAAAAACTGCATGATAAAATGATAAAATGTATTCTCAGGTATCAGCTACTTATTGGTTTAAAAACTATAAATTTTGTGCACATTCTTTCTATTTAGCATCATCATGGGATCATGGCTAAATGGTGTAAAAATGTTTTCAAAATTCTGGCTAAAATTGTTACTTGGACTTACGACGAAACCATCAATTAAGAGTAAAGTGACTATTTATTGGTAGGAACGAGACTTGCATCATTGACTTTATAAGTTAATTTTTTTTGGTTCCTAAATCTTAAGAAAAAAACATAAATATGAAATATTAGATGGTTTACCGATATAGACTATAACTTCAAAACGCTAAGAAAAACAATTTAATAATTTAGTTAATATTCATTAAAATATATCCTAGTCGATATAAAAAATAGCTCCATGGTTTTGAACTATTACTTGTTAATTTGTTGTTGTGAGGGTAGATTGGTGTTGTTTCCTCACATTTGACCTCATCAATAAATGAAAAAAATTGAACCTTCTATTTAATTAGCCACCTTAGGACAGTTTTATGTAATGTATGTAAAATACTCAATTAATAAATTATTAATTCCAAATCACTACCTATAATGGTCACGCCTCCATCAAGACTGTGACCGCCACTCTTAAGTTGGCATTAGAGATGCCGTCATACTACGTAATTCCAAGTTTTCGATTTGATAGGAGGTATATAATGTAATTATTTATGGATCCTCGGTACACTATCTCCACTAGTACACTATCTCCACTAGTCCGGAGAATTGGGTACCGGTTCCTTAAACGAGGTTTTCTGGCACTGATGGAGTTCACTATTCCAACCTCTCCTCAAAAGACATGGCCGTCTATCGAGGTGGGTTTGTTTTGTATTCACAGGCAAAAGTATATGACATCATTCGCATACGCGTAATTCATCATACGCGAGGGCGAAGGAGATGAGCTATTATTTAATTGCTTTGATAGTCAAGGCTCCCGAAAATCGTTTGGACTGCTTTCTAGTTTTTAATAGGGGCTGCAAACATTTTTCATAAGAACCCCTGTAAGCCTGATTGGATTATTGATCATTCCTAATCCCAGAAAACGAAGAGACAGACAGTTTAGCCAGAACTGGCAGTTGAACGCTATTCAGGACCCATACCATCTGTATCTGTATTGTAATCACTTATAAAACGTGGGTTAAAGACATGATAAACATTTTGTAGCCAACACACTTAATTTACAAAAACGAGAGAGAGAGAGACCTCGAAAATGTTTCTAAGTGTGACAGTTAATATATCGGTGCTTCACCGAAAGTGCCAAGAGCTCGGTTTGGTCTGAGATATCCTCACGGGTCAGTGTCGACTAGGCAAGTAGGCTACTCCGATAGTTCCCAACCAGCAGGTGCGGGGAAATCGTTTATTAAATTCATTTCTTCGTTTTGTGTTCTCGTGCTTAGATTTTTAAGTTCGTCAAGAGATCAGGTAGGTTTTTGTTCTTATGATTTTTTTTAAATTGTATGTGTAATTGTAAATAACAACAACACATTTTCACAATTTATCAAATAAACATAAAAAAATCCTTTTCCTTCCTACCTTTATATAAAATCCAAAAACTATTGTAATAAAAACTCTGTATAGATATTATTATTTCTTGAGTTATGAATAAAGAATTATAGATAAACTTCAAAATTGTACATTATAACATGGAATTATAATACCAGTACATTTATTACTTAGTTTAAGGTTGTATTTAATATTTTTTCAATAATAAACAAACATTTGGCTTAAATTATCAAAATGAAAAAAATCCTTGATATTTAAAGAGAATAGGTTAATAGAAAGAAAACTTCTTACTTCATCGACGCGACGGTTTTAAATGGAGCATATTTGCCAATTAAATAATAGCGTATCGCAATATAATAACATATCATCCTAGGGTGTTCTCTATTGAAATACTATGATGTCAGATTTTGAACCACTTTACATAAAATTATTCATTCCAAAACTCCGTCTTTTTATGTATTCTTCTATTTGTAATATTTGCAATATTCTGTCATTTTACTTTACATCTTTTTTACTAAATAACCGCAAGTGTTCTTCTTAGGTCTGCACTCTATCCTTTTGTAAAAAAATTGTTGAGTGTAAATTAATAAATAAACAAATAAAATAATAAATAAAAAAACGATTTAAAAAACTGAAATAGACTATTTTTACTTTTTTGCAAATTGTAATAAAAATAAATATTTTCATGAAAAACAAAATAAATCAATCATTTATTTTGGTTCATCTATTTTTACGACTGCAAATTGAGTTTGTAAAACCTCGACTGGAGGTGAATTTAAAATTATTTTAAAACGAATAAATCTGTGTTAAAATGGTTGGCCAGAATAGAAATTTGATTTTTAACACTAAATCAAGCGTGTTGGTCGGAATAAGGGCCATTATATATATAAATAATATATTACATATATTTTTTATTATTTCAGTTTTATTTTGTGCTATTACGAGTCCACTGTCCAGTTATTTTGAATATCACAGCCACATAGTTTGTACCATAGGTCAAAGCTTCGCTCCTCCCGTCCCAACTCACTTCTCATGACTATTTCAGCTCGGTGCCCAAGAGGTGGTTTGAGCTATCGTTATATACATCGGTTTACCGAACCTTGTGTGTATGTACACATTTCGCATTGCACTGCACACTGCACATGCACGCACATCGCACAGTGCACATTTTATACAATGTAGTGTATTAAGTTATGTTTATTGTGTATATACAAGGTGTCCCAAAAATTGCGAGCACAAATAAAGGTGCTATCTAAGATCAATAATACTATAGAGTAAATATAAAATATGTTTTCAGTATTTCTAGGTAAATTCAAAATAAAAAGAGTTTAATATGATAATAGATAATCTTTACCAATGTAATCTGATAGTCTTGATACAACGACAATGAATTTACTACGATTGGAAGATTTTCGAATGGCCAAATCACGATTGGCCGCATACGATTAGCCTCCAGATAAAAAGTTAGCACATGCAAGCGAGTGAATGAAACTTGTGTTTCGCGTGTTTTATTAACAACACAAAGACTAAATCAGCCAATCGTAAAATTTGGCCAATCGTATAATTCAGCCAAGTATATCGTTTGAGCAAACGTGATTTGGCCAATCGATTAATTCAGGTATCATTCGGATCATCGTATTTTGGTCAATCATGATTCAGCCAATCAAAATTTGGCCAATCGAGATACACCTTACGACAATAATGATGATCGCAAAAAAACTATAATCAGTTTATGATCTGTTAATAAATAAGATCTAATAAATGAATGAATTGTGCCGAATCGAGTGATTTGTCTTACGCCTGTCAAAAATATATCTCCACAAAGATCATTGACACTCGTTGGTACATCTATAATGTTTTATGCATAGTTCACATAAAATAATTCTCTGTTTATTAGACGGCGATATAGAGAAACATAAAAGAGTTTATGTCGTGCTCTGTTTATAGGACACTCTGTAAATAAATATATATATATATATATATATTGTATATATGCTTGTATATAGTCATATAACTAACTATACACACCAAACACGTCCACTTTGCGTCGCTTCGTTACTTATTTTGTATAAAGCTGTATGTTTGCGTGGCAAACTTTAAAAAAATACAAAAGTCGCTTTGACCATTTTCAGTTCAATGTTCGCTAACACATAAATTGCATGCAACACATAAAACCGTGTACATGAGTATTATTATATTTGAAATTTCAACGCATTTTTTTGATTATTTTATATATCATTTTAAATATGAATGGTAAGTGTTTATATTTTATCTATAATAAGTATAATCGTGGCGATTATTATTGAACATTTGTTTAAATTTTATTTCATGCATCACATTTAACATAAGTTGCCATATGGTTCCTAAAATGTCTTGCATTTCTTTTATATGTAATTTTATCATAATTGAACACAATATTAAGTAATTTATGTGCCCTATGTTTGATTATTATAAAGGACTTAATATTATATAAAGGTCAGGCAAATGTTTATTTTATCATGATATACTAAAATAGGGTTGCAGGCAATCTATACCTTGTAAAAATCTCCCGAAATATATTTTCTCTCTTCTTTGTTTTGTGTTTTTTGTTAAAAAAAGAAGAGTGCTGCCCTTGCGCAGCACATTATTGTTGTTGTGGGGTCTATTTCATGCCGCCCTAAAATAGTATGGCCTACTCATATAATGATTTTATATTTAATATTTTAAAATGTTACGAAATGGTGCGGTGAGGTGGCAAACGGAACATTGTTTCCCTAGCTTTAATCTTAAAATGTCAATCAATTTGATTTATGTATTAATCATTCTATAAATTATGTTCGAATAATTGGCCAAATAACAAAATTATCAGTATTTTAAAAAGGTTCGTGGCAAGGAGGATGGTGTAATTATAATTATATACACATATAAATAAAAAATGTGACAACATAATTTGGCGCTAACTGAAAAACTGTCTTGTTGTAAAGTTTAAGCTATTTTAGCTAAGTTTTTAGGTTTGTCATTGTCTAATTACTATAGCTATATTAAATAATTACTAGATCTAGCAGCAAAGTAAAATTAAGCTAGATAAAAAGACTATAAAATATCATTCTATTAAGATAGGATAGTTGGATGTTGTGTGAACAATCGATCGAGAAGCGAGATCGTAGATTTTTGTGGAATCAGTGAATGTAGAGGATGAAGCAAGATCAGAGAATAATCCAAGAAGCTGATTTTTGTAGATCTGAAGAGACCACTTTACAAATCTGTATCGGAGATACATTTAATTGATATCTTTTTTCGGCAACGACGCGACAAACATTAATAGACAATTGCAGTCATTCTTTTTTCCTCCTTCTCAGCCACTGCGTCGGCTAAACGTGCTGAGAAAAATATTACAATCATATATAAGAATAAAATACAAATAGTTGTTTATAACTTTACCAAACTCTTTAGATTCAAGGAATTTCTTGTATGATTTCAGGTGATTCGTTTTTTTGTGTTCAAATAGTTGTTTAAATTTAAACATTTATAAATAATAATAAATAAAAATATAAAATAAGTGATTTGATTCGTACAAAATCATCTACAACATCAGTCATTTTCTTTATACAAAAAAAAAATAATATTCTTAATACAACAACACAGAACACTTTTTGTGACATTTCTTATACTGTTTTTTGTGTAAATATGACTTTTCGATATTGGAATAATTTTGTTCTTTTTCAGTTTTGGCTTGATAGCCTATATAATATGAATCTTACCAAAAAAGAGCAGATAATTCGAAAATCGTCACAACAAACCGTTTGTATAAGTCAAGGTCATACGACCATATTACCACATAATTTGCCAAATCGGCCAATTACGAAATATGTGTCGTCGATCTATTGCTTCGGAAACCAAAAAATAAAAGCAATACAAAAGAAAAATACTTTATCAAATGAATTGACAATGTCTCCAGTCGGATGTCTCCAATATGGTTGTAATGATACCGGCGGAAAAATGCTCAGTTTCATTTATAAAAATTAAACATTAATGAAAACAAAGGTTTTACAAAACAATATTAAACAATACACAAAACATGTAACACATAATCAACTACCCACATTTATATCATAAACTATTTGTAAAAAAAACTCTTTATAAATATTAATTATATTGATTAATTAAAAATAATAATAATAATAATAATAATAATTAGATACTTTTTCAAATGTAGTTCAGCGTTTTTTCACTAGAGGCGTATGTAGTTTGTTATGGTACATTGTGGCTGTGTCAAAGGAAATCATAAAACTCCGTTATATTTCATAAAAAAGTAAGAATAATTCTTTATTATTAATCAATCTAAATTTGAATGAGTTTTTTATTCAAGCAAAAACTCTTTTTATTGAAAATGCCTCCGATTCATCAAATGCAAAAGTGGTTCACATTTATTAATTCATTTCCATACTTGACTCCTTCAATATATCTAGCACATTTCAAAAAAACGTCTGCTTCTGTCCTGTTTTAAAATTATTTTCTAGACACTGAGTTAAACTTTAGGTATCTATTTCTATGTCATATTAGCTTTTTTGCACTCGAAATTTTCTACAAATTGAAATATATGAAATTAAAGTGCTTTATTAATAATGGATAATGTTATATTAAATTTTAAATAAATTAATAAAATATGATGAGTGACTTATATAATTCTTTATTCATAACTCAAGATATAATAATATCTCTACAAAGTTTTTATTACAATAGTTTTTGGATGTTACTTAAAAATAGGAATTATAAGGATATATTTTTAAATGTGTATTTGATTAATTGTGTAATTGTGATTTTGTTGTTTAGGATTTATGTAGTATATGTTTGTGTTGGTGTTTTTTTGTGTTTGTTTTTTTTTTTGTTTTAGTTTTTTTTGTATTATATTTGTTTTTTTTTGTTTTGCTTAACATTTACATATTTAATTAGTTTGAAGATTTTTGTAAAATCATTTTAAGTTTATGGTTAGTGACTTAATGGAAGATTCAAAGATTTTTGATGTCTCCACAGTGGATTTTTTTATTTTATTTTAAATTTATTTCATAACTCAAAAATAAATATTAAAATTATACAACGTTTTGTAAGGTTTTGTAACGTTTTGTAACTATGAATCATTTACGAATAAGCATTTTTTTTATATTTTGCAAAATAACTTTCTGACCAATTCGCAAAACAACTATTTGATGGCAAATTGAAAAATCTACAAAATGTTGTGTCATTTAAATTTGGCAACTCTGGTTGGAACAGCATCAGGCTCAACAAAAGCTACCAAATTTGTTGACATTTGAAATGTCACATATGAACGTGGCAAATAATACACTTTGTGGAAACACATGTGTCCACAGCCGCAAATTTGCCGACAGTTGGAATAGGAATATGACATATGTCCACCATCTTCAATAATAAACACATTTGCTTAGAAAAGAAGATTTTTAATTCGATTTAAATTTAGTCTTTTTTAATTCTGAAAGTGTCCGCTTGAAAACCGACAGACATAATACATGAAATAATAAAATTAAAGACCAATTTTATAATAGTTCAACACGTTGAACTTTTTCCGACGAAACATCATAAACGTTGATTCTGATATATCCTGATATATCTGAGTGACTCACTCTGAATACCCCCGATTCTGAGTGATTCACTTCTGAAATAGTGACCCACTATTTCAAAAACTGTATTTTGAATGACGAAAGTGACTCAACTAAACTGCTTTACAAAATCAGCTTTGAAGTTTTAACCAGTTTTACTCAGCGTCACTTATGGTATTCTGAGTTTATAATGTGACTCATTTCCGAGTCATTTTAGGTCACCTACAAAATCTATAAATGCTATTTTTATGCATACGGTCCAATATCTAGTTGGGTAGAAAATACAATCAATTTTAATTATGAGTTTGATTGATTTTTGAGATCAAATCTATAACATTTTTATTTTTAAAATTATGTTTTTCGAAAATCCGTCTTCAGTTGTATTTATTCTTGAGGTCAACGAATTCGATTCATTTGGATCACTGTATGATCACGCATATCGTATTCGTTGACCACATGAGGTCCTGCAGATCTTCATAATAATAAAATAATGGAAATAATGCTTAACTTAACTATTTGTATTTACAAATATAATAGAGCTGGCGAAGTATAACTCCTTTCCAATACAAATGTTTCAATTTTACGGACAGAGATTTAATATCAAGTCAACTTGTTCCAGCTCCCGTTCAATTGTCCACCGCAACTACACCCTCTATCGTAGAAAAACCAAAACTACATTCATGCACCCAGCACACACCCCGTGTACTCGTATATACTGTGTCAATCTATTTTGGGCATAATGTAAAACTCAGCAATACCATGACTGGCTGCGGATTTACTGTCCTAAAGTTCAAGAAACACATTTCAAGTCCTGCAAACTCTCTTAGCCGACAAGTGGAACGAGTTTGCATTAAACGTGGCTACACAAAAACCAAGATATTGTTATATCTTATATGTCTGAAGTGCATTCACGAAGCGCACACAAAATAATCATAAAAAGGTTCTCATACCTGTTCAATACAAAAATGCAACGTTATTTTTTTCTTTTTTTAAAAAGAACATGTTGTATGTGTCTGGCGTGTACTCTGTACGTACGTACGTGTATAATATACTATATATATAAATGAGTTTAATATATTATGTATACGGTGCAGATATCGACGACCTTAATATGAACTGAACATGTCTGACTTCAAAGTTGGCGTGTAATTTTGCTTATGATTATTTATATCGCAGTTTTTAAAACACTTGAAGAAAACTATTGATAAGTATAGAGAAAAAATTGTGATATATATATATATATGTACAAGACACACCCAGACCTCGATTTTCTCAGAACTCAAATCAAGACACAGAATTCATATAAAAGTAAAGGATAGACATTAGAAGATTTGATTTTTTATAATAATCTTGTTAATATGCAACAAGATGTTAATAAAGATTGGTTCTAATTTATGTTTAGTTTCAGTTATTTGTTTTTGTTAAAATTCGATAAACATAATTTTTAGTTAAATAGCAATTATCCAACGTAAAAAAATAAAACATAACTCTTCGTGGAAACTATCGTTTTTTAACGTGCGTTCAAAATATTTGTATTTCTTATTTTCCATCCGTGTAAACTTAACTTTTATTATTTTTTTGAACAATATACTGTGGATGCTGTCAAATATTCATCAACATCGTTTCTAAATAATTCCAATATTATATTTAACTATTATTTGATACTTAAAAATATTAACTATATTTTTTTAAGATACCAGAATAAACATTTTAAAATCTTTCAATATTATAGGCATCCATATAAAAACATATTATCAAAAATTTGTTTATTTTTTACTTGACTGTTAAAATAATTTTAAATATTTATCTTTATTTACAAACAAGTTTTGTAGATTTTTTAATATTTTTTGCAGGTGGCACAATAGGTGTTTTTTGGTTAAATTTAATATAATTTAGCTGCTCTAAATTTTAGTGAACAAGTTTATTTAACTTAAATTTATAGTTAAATGTATAATTTTTTACCAAATTGTCCTACTTTTCACACATAAATTTATTTTTTACATTTTTTTCAAGGTTACGTACATATACCTGCATTTTTCTAATTTTATAGATAAAAAAACGGCACTGTGCAATATTCTCAAGAGACTTAACGTCACGAAAAAAATCCTGACAGTCCGCATGTGCATTAATCTCACAATTTTTTGTGTTAATTTTTGTTTTCCGTTTTCCTTAATCAGAAAGAAAATGTTTCTCAAATATCTGAATTACCTTGAACGCGCCATTATACCACAAACATGTGGTGTACAAATCTTTTTGTACAAATGTCACTTGATTGTCATGATGAATAGGCAAATGTTCTTGAAGCATTGAATTTTTTTTCGAAAATCCTTGAAAAAGTCAGAATCTTAGACGTGGCGTTTATTAGAACCGAAGAATTCACCTGGTAAGCGAAGCGTAGTTCCTAAAACCATTTTCTAGTTTGATTGTCGACTCGAATTGGCTGCCCAAGTCGGTTGTTATTTTGGTACACCAAAGCAAGCAATCCAAGCGAATATGATGAGATTGCACGCGCCAGTACTGGTAATTATTTATTCATTGGCAAATGAACCGAAACTCAGAAAAGTGAGTTTTCTATGACACATTTGCACATTAAAGGCTAGTATGCAGTTTGCTATTACATCAGATTACCGTACAAAATTTAGCTGTGATAAAAAGATTACGATAAATGAAATAAAGGCTCAAGTAGTAATATGCTAAAGATTACGAAAAGATTACAGCTTCGGCGCAAATCCAAAAGTCTACACTCACAATTCTACGCGAAATAAAGATCATTACATTATTTCACCGTGAAATCGTGACATATATCTTTTATTTAAATTAAAAAAAATAATATAAGACGTATTAAAAATTATGTGTGCAGTCCGGTAAACTGAATTCCTACATATTATGTTTCCCACATAACGAAATTTATTCATACATCTCTTCTTCTTTCATTTAGAATGTTTTTATTGCTTGTTTTTTATTTGTTTCGTTAGATGACAAGCAAAATATATCTTGTAAAAATCTACCACATGCAATTGTTTTCGCTTGATTTTGTTTGTTTGTTGTTGTTTTTTAATTATAAATTTCATGTTATGTGGGAATCGTGTTATTTGGGAATTCATATTTATGCGAATTCTGTTTGTTGACATTTATTTTATACAGTACGAACCCAAAATTATTTGAATTCGACCACATTATTCCGGTTTATAAGGACTACGTGGACATCGAAGACGATATCGAAGATGAGATAAAAGATGACTGACAATGATGACGAGGCGTTGGTGGTTTCGGTGGTGCGTTTTGGGGTGCTTTCAATTAGGCGCAATGTGTGTCGCTTTCTATGTGCTTTTGCGGTCGGTGGTGTGGTGTGGTCATGCATTGGGTGATGCCAGAAAAATAATAAAACAAACGTTAAAAATATATATATAATTCAAATTTAAATACATTTATTTTGTATCACTTTTTAAATGTGATTAGTGATGTGTTTGCAAGATCAATTCTGTTAAAGATAGTGTTAAATGCATTATATAGTCTATTAATTGGGTGAGTGTATAATCATATATTTGTAGTAGTGTTGAAAATAATGTTAGTTTTATTCTGGTGTTTGTATGATAAAAACGAAAGTTGAATTTAGATATGAGGTTTGAATCAATGAAGTTATTCAGAATCTTTAAATTCATGTCTAAATGTGTATGAAATGTAGTGAATTTATTCTCCCTGAGTTTATATGCTCTTGTGGCCACATATTTTCAACATTTCATCTGCGACGTTTGAACCATTAAGCTGACGAAGCTTATTCAAAAGCTCTGAGGGTTTTTGTCTCCAAGATCTACTCAAGACAACATCTTGCGGCTTTTATTCTGAGCAGAAACTTCCCCGTCCAGTGCCAGGGAAGCAAAACAGCGTCGGAAAATTGTCGTCAGTATTTTACTTTCCATATTTCCAAAAATTGTGTTAAATTTTGTTAAATTGCGTCTTGAATGGAGTATTCAGTTTGCAAACTGGCTTTCGATCTTCGCAAACCAGATTTTGGGCTAAACGGTGTAACTTTATTGGATATTCTTGAAATCTCCAATCTTCGTTCTAGGACAATTTCTGGATTCGGTGGAACTAGTGATGGTAAGTAACTTATGATGCGGTAATTTGATAACGGCCAAATTATTCACTGAGAGCTAAATTATGCGTAAACAGAGAGTTGATTAACTCGCGAGCCAAGCCTAGCTCTCGACCTAACTCGGAGAGCTAAATTTTCGTATTATTGACAAAATTTAACTGCGAGCTAAAGTGCACTCCGAGAGCTATGTCGATTTAGCTCTGGATCTAAGCATAGCTCTCAAATAGTCCTAGCGATCTAGCTCTTCGTCAATAATATGTCGCAGATTGCGTGCACTTTTGACAGTTGTCATTTTTGTGCAGCTATAATGTTTTTTTGTGGCTGGTGTACCGAGCAACGATCTTAGATCTTCGGTGTCATCCTGAATGCTAATACCAGCAATGTGCAATGGAATTTAATCGTGTCTGCTCTTATCTGTCAAGCGTTTTTTGTGGTTCGTGGATCCACAGAAGTGTACAGTAAGTACAAACATTGACCAAATCGTTCAGCTCCGGATCGTTGGTTGTCATCATTAATGGTTATCAGCAGCAATGTGCATGCCAATCGCGATTGAACTCCATCACATAGAAATTGAACCGTACATGCTCTTCTCTGATCGCTTTTATCTTGAAGACTTACGAGTACATGATCTTTTATTTGTAATCTTTCTCAGGTATATAAGCGGACATTTTTATTTGCAATTGTAAGGCTCAAAATCACGACCTCACGACCATTCCAGTTAGTTTTTCCTTAAGCAAATAGTATCTGATCGTCAAACTACGGACCTTGTGATCCCGCTTCGCAATGTCCCTATCGTTCACCTTCGGATGATGTACACGATCTTAAAAAAATGATAACCGTCCATACCGTAATATCAATCAATTTAAAAAAATATATATATTAAATCTAATATCGATTTGAACATCTTCATTCTCGTCATTAGCTCTTACTTTATCCCGAAAGTTAGCCCTAACTTTTGGTGAATAATTTGAAAAAAAATTGTGAAAACTATATAATATTTAATATTTTAACATGAGGTGACCAATTGTGAAGGTTTAGTTTTTAGAATATACCAAAATTAATACTTTTTTTAGGAGTTCACGTTTATATTTTAATTTTTGATGTGACGATTTACAATTTTTTAAATACAAAATATTTGTAGCCAAAGCTTGGGGTTGCCAAACGTTTTTTTTTCGCCCGTAGACTCCGGGCCAGTAATCAAATCTCAGGACCAAAAAAATATTATTCCAATAAAATAAACACTGATTTTATGGATGTATTGTTTAAATCTCAATTTGGCTAATTTACACTTTAGCGGGCGGAGGCTTTTTTAGGGATGTATGTATTACGAAACGTAATTTGACAAACCCCATTCTAAAAAATGATGTGTTATTAAAACACTAGTATAAAACCAAAATATTATTTATTAGGTAATTAAACGGAGTGGGGGCCGTCCATATATTACGTAACGCTAAAAAATATTTTTGTTTTACCCCCAATTGTAACACAACCGTAACAATATTGTAGACCCGCACCCCTAAAATTATGTAACAAAACCCTTAACCTCCCCCCCTTCTAAAAAAAGTAAATTTGAAAATGTCGAAAAATGAAAATTATTAACAATCGTATATTTAAAAAACTATAAAATTATAAAATAATAAATTTTTATTTTCTTACGTAACAAGCGCTCAACAAAGTGGTAATTACGCCCACATAACAGGTCGGCTGAAAAGTTCGTATCGTTTCAATGAAAAACACATTTTTTTGTCAAAATTCATTTTTATTATT
>JAAAKO020015906.1:0-16270 GCA_010015015.2 Bolitophila cinerea
ATGATTTCTCATGATTTTGTAACTCGTATATCTCCGGATCTAACGGTCGGATACACATGATTTATATATTTTTATACGCCACTTCTGTGCAGGGCTGATGCCGATGCCATGCCGCGCTGCGCCGGTCGTGACACTGCGACCGGAGCGGAGCAGTGTGAACTTGTGTATAGTTTGTCGTTCCACGATTGATTTGTGGTGCCAGTGAGTGATCGGCAATATCATATTGTGTGTGACTGTAAAATGTACATATATACTCAAACTCATATAAAATGTATGTATAGTGCACTTTTAAAGTGTTTTGCTATACATAAAATATATATACAAATTTGAAATATGTAAAAAGGGATTATAAATGGCTATTGCAAAAATAGTATGTAATTTTTGGAGGTTATTTATTTTTGATTTTATTTATTTTCGATATTCTATTTAAAGGAAAATTAAATTTGGAACATTTTACCAATATTCGTCTGCAACCATCAGTCCATTTTTTGTTATGAATAATTGACCAGAAGGTTTTATTTTGTTTAAATTTGCTGAATCGTGGAACAAAAATTAAAGTAATTATATTCCAATTTAAACTTTTTTTTCTCAAAATAGGTCGTTTATTTGATAATGAGAAGAATGAAAATATTATTTCAAAACCACGAAAATATATTAACCTTTTTTAATATTTTATTTTGTGCTACTACTGGAGAGAAGTTGCTAATTTTTATTGTTTTGTATGATTAATGATCATACAGAGTCATCTAATTCCATATATACACTAATTTAAGTGATTCCTTGACTAAAGGAAGGTTGTCTATTTTTACCACCCACTGAGATACAGAATGTTCTGTAAAATATGTTTGGCTTCGTACATATCCACAAACATTAAATCATAACTTCCAAAATAAAATTCCTAGGCAAACTCTATTAAGCTTGTTTAATAGATAATAATTAAAGTTATTATAGTTAAATATATGTATGTTATTAAAATCCTATAGAGAAACCGTGTGACACACTAGAGTGGCCGTTATTTTAAAAGTTATCGGGTCGCCCCCAAATTTACTAGAAATACAAAAATACCATTTCTTCACTTTTTATGAATTTTATATTCATGTTAAACCCACCACAAGGGTTAAAGATTTCTATATAAAGAACAATACATTTTACTGATTTTGTATATAGTATTTAATTGTAGAACTAATTTCGGGCCCAAGAAATTAAAATTCTCAGAATTTTGTCTACCATAATTACTCCCCTACCTTTAATATTTTGTATGGGTTATCGCATTATAAAAAAGTTTAATTGGCAAAAAGGCTGAAATGAAAAATTTAGAGCGAAAACACTAAAAAAACGAAATACGCCAAATGTTTAGTTTTGCTTTCTCATCACAACGAACATATATTTTATGGTGGTCGAATGTCCCATATTAGGGGTGTTTTAAATTTGTATGAAAATTCTTTATTATATGACAAAAAAAAATAATTACTGCATCATTAAATTTCATCCCTTTCTCGAATAACCTTTTTTATAATGGGTGAAACCATACAAAATATAAAGGGTATGGGAATATATTTTTTTTAAAATTGTAGCATCATTCTTGCAGACTAACTTCTATGAATTTTAATTTCTTAAGACCGTAATTAGTAATACAATTAAATAGTAGCTACAAAGTCAGTAAAACTCCTTGTATTTTATATAGAAATCTTTAACCCTTGTGGTCGAGGGTTAAACATCCATTTAAAATTCTGAAAAAACTTATTTTTTAGGTAATAGTTTAAGCTTTTTTTATAAAATCTGTTTCCCGTTTAATAATTACAAAGCAGCGCACTAAACATTATTATAGTATTTAATTTAAATTAAAAATCAATAAGGAGCCAAAGTTTACTTTTTTACAATTGTATACATATTATTGTTTCAAAGATATTTCTGTACGACAAAGGGTTCGATTGCAGTGCTCACCAAAAAAACAAGAATTGAAAATTGACCATCAAATAAAAATTAATTATAACAGAAAAAAACCCTCCTAATAATATACAAGGAGGGTTTTCTGCTTTATGCAAAAATCGAAATGGTTTGATTATAGTAGTTTTTCTTGAGATCGGAAGTGGACAATGGGTGCAAATTGATACCTGTGTGCGGAATCTTTATTTAAGAGACGTTTATTCCATAATCAATCTAATCTAATACATATGCATTTTTGATATTTGTTTGTATATATCGACCTGTTTGCATCAGAAGAAGTCGACAACGTCCGTCGATTCGTATCTAACGCTTTCTTTTCAAAAAAAAAAATCAGTACCTACCAGTATAATTCTACTTTACGTATCCTAGATTCGGATTTTAAATAACCTGTACAGAAATATTTTACTTTTAAAATAAATTATGTACCTGGAAATCACTCAAACGTTGAGATCCATTATAGTGCAATTTCAAATGCTGTTTAGCTTTTGATTTGATTTAAGCTTTCACATAAACTTTGTCTTACAATTTTACGTATAAACTATGATGAATTATATAGATATACAGAAATGTGCATTGGGCAGACCAATGTAAAGTGTATATTATGAATATGCATGAGTGTTTACAAAGGTTGCCACAAGCCGCCTGCCTGCCAGTCGGTGGTATGCCGGTGTTGTGTGGCGGCTGTGCGGTGGTGTCTTCTGGGCGAATGCCCGGACAAGTTCTAGTGCCAAGAAACTTCTGATGTGCTTTCTAACTGGCTACGAAAATGGCTTATACACAAACATATATATTTATATATATATATTTACAATGTATAGCAAGTATATTACGTGCAAGTAAGAATATTGTCACAAACGGGTGCATTGACTATTCTCAAATGTCTGCTATGTAAACTGTATCAAATATGAAACGATATTGGCAAATTTAATTAAATACCAGTTAACTCACTTACACACAAGAACATAATATTGCAGGCATTTATTTAAAAGTATTATATATTACAAAAGGAGTCTTGGGCAACGACCAACTCGTCTCGAGAATGTACATGAAATGAAAAGAAAGTTTATAAATTTGCACACGGAATTGTAAATAAATAATGATTACCCAAACCCAAAATATATACATAAATAATTTATAATATAGAACTTTCTAGTTTACATTTATAGTAAAATATTCACATATTATTTATAACATTAAATATTCTGTTTCTATATTGTTGCAGTGTGAGCCTGGGCTTGGTGCAAGCGTCATGTACAATCTCCTATACAATAAACCACAGAAGCTTATGCTGCTAGCAGGGTGCAGTACAGTGTGCACCACAGTCGCAGAAGCCGCCAAAATGTGGAATCTTATAGTGGTAAGTTTAAATACATATGCGATTTACAATATTTCTAGTCGTCCCGTTATCCCAAAGGAATGAGCTTAACGTGTTAGCTTTTCTCGTATATACGAGTATATAGAAACTGGATAATGCTAGAATTAAATTTATTTATTATTCATTTGCCCTGCAGTAAAGCTTTCTTATAGACGCGTGCTGCTGACTACTCTTTTGCGATTTTATATGCTGAAAATGATGTTGCCTTTTGCGCTATCTGTATTTTCCACACAAAGAGATTAAATAATTAAAACTAATCCAAGTTTTGCTGATGGATTTAAGTTTTGTTAAACGCGAACGATCAACTTTACATTGAACCCAGCAATAATCAGGTTACAGTTGATTTAACTTTGTACGTAGCTAAGCGCTCGCTTTTCGTTGCGTTTCGCAGCTCCCGGTAACGAATGAACACAAAAGAAAATGACGCCAATAGCTATAAAGTATATATAGTACATATATACACATTCTTTGGTACTCGTTCATACTAGTATAATATGTGTGTGTAGTTATGTACTAATGGAAATTTACCGAGATATATCCAGCATTTAGAGTAGTATATTTAGATACATTATACAGAGTAACTTTAATGGTATATCTATTTTATATATTATATGCTACTATTTCATGTAATTTTTTTACAGGGTAGCAAAATAGTTTAATAGCTTATTTTTTATTTTCTAATACTTGTGGTAATTCATATATAAGTGGTATAATAGATTTTTGGAAATTGTTCCAATAACGTTTTTTGTAAGCACCCTGTGCAGCTGCGCACTTGATTTTACCTAAATATTGCTTTACCTCTGACATAACAAATTGCTCATTGAATTTAAAAATTTCGTGTACATATATACATATATTTCTGTATGTATAACAGTTATTATAATATTACCATCCCAGAAATTGTTTTGATTAACTACTAATTTAATGTAACAATAGTGCTTTGTAGGGCCTCTTAAATAATACCGTTCAAAGTAACACCACATATAGCTTATATAATTTGTTCAGTACATTCAAATTCCACAATGATATATGTATTTGTTCATAAAGTTTGAGAGAGTTTGAAGATTGATAAGAAATGAAAATGAAATGATTGTAATTCTCTCATCTATATTTTATCAACTTTTTTATTCTGTACTTTATTATAAATTTTAATTTTGTTTTTATTAAAATGGTATTGGTATTATTTTCCAACTTACAAGGTTGAATTTAATAATATATTAGAAGTTTTTGTTAAATATATTTTAAATCAAATGCAAGATTTAAATCAATATTTTTAAATAAATTCTAATTATTTTTTGAGTTAAATATATTTTACTTAAACACATAAAAAATATAACTATTAAACACAAATATCCAATCTAATAATTGGAATATATACTTACCACTAAAACACAATCGTCCAATAATCGCAATAAACAATTCGATTCTACTTGATTCATTTGGCGTCAAAGTTTGAGCACACTCCTAACCGATATTATCGTAAACACAATCCATTTTCCGATATTTTTTCTCGTTCCACAGTTGTGTTACGGTGCATCAAGTCCAGCGTTATCCGATCGTAGTCGCTTTCCCACGCTATTTCGAACGCATCCATCCGCAACGGTGCACAACCCCACACGGATAAAGCTCATGGAGAAATTCGGTTGGTCACGGGTGGCGATTCTTCAGCAGGCCGAGGAGGTGTTTATATCGGTAAGTATATATACGTACATAAACGAGAATACAAATATAAACACACAAACAAACACACACACACACCGACAAACATGCACATACCGAATACCTAGCATTAACTTTAACGATTGCCCGGAAAAAAAATATATAAACCCATTATTTCTGTATTGATTTACATTTAATACGGACATTTAATTAAGCGATATTTACATTTACTATAATTATAATCAACATATAAATATTAACATTCCTTGGTTTTAGTAATATAAATGTGGTTTACAAAATTTAATATAATTAGTTTGGAATTGAAAAAAATTGATATTTACATTTTTTTTGATTAATTCGTTAAAATAATTTAAAGGAAAAGATTTTTCAACTTGTTTGCAAATCTGTTTTGATTAGGATTATGAGTATTTTTATTTTTAAACCTAACTCTTATTTAACCATCGAAAAGGAACGGACACTTCTCTCTCTGAACTCATTTTTAGTAAATAAATAGTTAGTTTACTATTTTAAATATTTCTTATATTATCAATTGGAAGATGATGGAAGATGACATTTCCTTGTACCTGAAAAAAACCACTGGCGATGAAAGAGACCTCCTTCGCAGTAGCTTCTTCCATCAGGTGCTCGAACTCAGGGAAGTGTGCCTCCAGTAAGCAAACTGCTACTACTGCAGTGTATGAACAATCCTGCAGCATTAGGCTGGATTTACATTGTGATGCATACAGAAATCTAAAACCAAAACACTATACGTGCGGTAGAGAGAGAAAATAAAGATATTGGGCCTAAACTTATTGGTTTAAAAAGGATGTCTGCGCTGTTCTATCGCCTATCATCTTCATTATTGCACGTTTCTCAATAGAGGATTTGCTGCACAGAAACTATGTACATACAATTTTACAACGCATACTCCTGTAGTTGTGCGTATATTTAAAAAAACATTCAAATTAGGAAGGCGAGAGTTTTTTTTTCCTTTAGCTCGCTTTTTACGCAAATGCGTCCTTTGAGAAGGTTTAATGAAGTCTCGTGGATGTTTGAAAACCTTCGATTCCCTTAGATCCCAAGAGGCATGTTTTGTCGTGCGTAAAGCACGTTATATGTGTAATGGAAAAAACGGTTTGAGTCATTCTGCAAGTTAGAGTCTTTTGAGCCTTGTTTAAGGACTTTATGACCAGCTTCTGGAGTTTCTGATGGAGACAGTTCAAACACCATATGGGCAAGCGATGAAATTCTATTCTCTATCAGATATAAGGTTCTTAAACTTCACCCAATTCGGATTTCTACGATTCCTAATAATATTCGGAACGATCGGGTCAGTATTTAACTTAATGTAAATGCTTTTGTGGTCTGACGTCAGGCCTGACGAAGTAATATCATTCGAGATCAACAGTTCTTAATTAATTTCAAGCTATTTCTTCATAATGGATCTGCCGAACGTGGGTTCACCGCCATTATTGACGATCTCCGAGTAGTGAATCTGCGATTACCAAAAGAAAGTTGATGTGAAAAAAATTATACCATTTAGAAGACCTTTACTACGGGAGGTGGGTCAGGGGAGTCCAAGAGCATTAGTGTACAGGATGGTCTAAAAATTCAAGTAAAAATTTAAGTGTTTCAAAACAAAAACGATGAATACTATTATAATGTAAAAATAAAATTCAATTCAATTCAATTTTTATGTTAAAATTTTATTTTAAAATGATTTTAGGTAGCGCTTTTATTTAAAGTTTTTTTAAAGATTTTTAAAACAAAACTTGATATCAAATAATAATAATTTAAATTTAATTTAAATTAAAAAAAAATTAAGTATGATTTTAAGTAATTTGATTGTTGTTTATACCAAGTAAAATTAAAAAAATATAATAGAATATAATTAAAGAAAGTTTAAATATGTATTATTTGATATTTGTTATTGATATACATTAAAAATATATGAATTTACATTTATTTTTTTAAAACCAAAAAAAGTTTATTAATAAAAACGGTAATTTAAATAATTTTAAAATGTATATATACATACAATAAAAGCTACTTGAATTTTAATTTACCTTTATATCATTTATTTTATTTAAATGCAACTTCACGCACTCTAGAGGCCATGCCGTCCTTTTGAGATTGAGATTGTTTTGCAACATTTTCAAATAATATTTTTATATAAAGCTTTATAAAATTTTCGCTTTTGAGGAATTTGATTTAACATCTTTATAAATTCATACCAACTCGTATGATGAATATGGCAGTAAAATTCATGTAAATCATTAATAATAATAAAAGATAAAACAAGAAAAGATAGCATTTAAATATATCTCATATTTGCTTTATTACAACTTCCTTTACTATGCAATAATCACTTGTATAAGTGTATTTGTATAAGTATTATAGTATATAAATACAACTAAATACATATAACTCATCGTATTCAAGAGTTTTCAGAGATTTACCCGCACAAAGTTCCCATAGGGACCATGGATATTAATAATCCATCCATCCAGACGTACTGCTTCGCGAGTACCATACATACATCATACACACACACAAACATACAGTTCATATATACATAAGTACATCGTCTGCAAGTATGAATGCGCTGAATATATAACACTCTCACAATGTATAATTCAAACATACTTACTCATAACATAAGTGTATCTATATATAATGTATTTTTTTATATATATATATATATATTCATAAGATTTTTTTCTCCTATATGATATTTAACATGTTGTGTGCAAACATGAATTTTATGAATTCATGTAGCATTGAAATATATGTGAAACCACTCTGGTTTGCGGATTTGCGGGTGCGTGCGTACGCGGAGATCACTTAATTCACATTGAAATGAAATTCTTTGTTAAAAAAAAGTTTTCTTCTATTTCTGATGTATAGTACTTGTAAATGTACAGTTCACCTATACAATATATAGAATATTATGAGTATTAAGTGTACTGAAATATTTTACTTCTTCTACGAGAGCGCGGTGATGTATATATTTGTATTTGTATACAATTGTAACGAGCATTCAGCATAAATAAAATTCGCGCATGAAATTCGAATGCATTCACACATATACATATAATATGTAATATGTGTATGTATGAGCCTAAATGCGGGATGAGCACAGCAAGCCAGCCATAGACCATATGTACCTGTATGCGCATTGACAGGTATACACATACACACCATGTAGTGTTATTATAGTGTATTTTTTATAAAAGAGAACTAAATTATTTCGACTGTAAAGTTGGAAGCGAAAATATTTTATGCAAATGTGGGATGGATATACGGCAAAAATGTTTTCGTTTGAAGAATATATATATATATATATATATATATAATTAGGCTTTAGAGTTCCCGCCAACATGCAAACCCACAAACCACTAAACAAGTTTGCACACAATTCCGTTTCCACCGGATAATTCGTATATATGTTTAAATGTTTAGTTTAAGGATATTTATGTATACAAAATGTAAATGACGTGCAAAACCGGCAATGGTAAATGATTACATTTTGCAGCACGAATAAAAACATTTAATTTGTTTATATTCGGTATTTTATTATTCAATTCAACTATTCAAATATTTACAGTTCAAATTTTGTTAATTCAAAAAATAAATATTTTAGAAGAAGATTAGAAATTATTGGCAGAAAATATGCAGTTAATCGTGTAAATAAAACTATTACATAATTTTGTTTTTAAAAGGCATAAAAGCAAAAAGTGACGCAAATGTCTAAATAAAGAATAAAAAAGTAATATCAAAATTAATGAATATATTTTTTATTTATTTATTTATTTGTTTAACAATTATACATGTTGTCTTTGAAAATAATAATTTGTATAATTTGGAAAAATAAAATACATTTTTTGTAAATGACATGAATAGGTACAAAATAGAACTAAATATTACAAATTTCTAATATTAGGTATTTTATAAAAGAAGTGTTTTCGAAATGTCTACATTACATTCTATATTTTATATGGAAATTTATTAAGATAATTCTTTTTGTGCATATAAGTAAAAATTAAAAAACTCATTTAATTAAATACATCCATAAATAATAATAACTAATTGATGAAAGATTTATCGAAAATGTCCTTTTTAAATGATTTTATTGTATTTTTTTAACATATATCGGCAAATTATTCCAGTTACTAACAACATAAACGAAAAACGATGTGTACATATTAGGGTGGTCCAAATAACTAATGTGTTTCAATACACAAAAGATCGATGTGTTTTGATTAGATAATTGTATTAGAACAAATTTGTGTTTCCAGTATTTTTTTTTAATAATTTTAATAAGCGCTAATTGATTAAATGAATTTTGAGATATCTATTAATAGTATGAAGAATAAATATTCTTGCACACTATTATTTATTTTTTTTGAAGAAAATTAAATTATCTATAAAAATATCTAAAAATAGTTGTAAAATTGACTAAGTTGTGATTAATCAAAGTTACTCAATATTTTTTAATTAAATAGATGAAGTTTACATATAAGATATGTTTAAGTATAGACTGAATACTAAAATAACATGATTAATATATTAAAATGTTAGTATGACTATAAATACAGGTTATTTTGTTGTCTTTTAATTAATTTAGCAAAACTAGTGTGGATCGATTTCCAAATAAACTTTTTAATAAAAATAAAAGAAGTCTTTCCTAAAATTTTAAAATAATTAACATAAAAACGTAACATAAATAATATATTTTTTTACAGATTTTATTACAACATAAACAAAAAATATTTGTTACTTAATGTCCTATAACTAAAAATAATAATATAATAAGCTTTAGTAAAAAATATATTAAAAAAACACAAAACTCTATAGCGCTTATTAAAATAATTCTTTAAAAAAAACAGAATAACACAAAATAAGCTTAAAATATCTATATTTATGGACCACCCTAGTACATAGGTTTTTTTAAAAACAAATCTAATACAGGAATTAAATGCTAATTGTAATATTCTTTCGGACCATGTTGTCGGTCTTCTTTGATGCTATAATGTCCCCATAGCAGAAGTGTGGCATTATTAGTGACTTAACCAAAGAAAAATATACAGTTTTGAAAAGGCCATAAGCTTCTAAGTGTAGCATAAACTTTCGCTGATATTTTATTAAAATGATCAATCCAGTTTAAGGAAGAATTTATAGTCACTCCAAGATTAACTAAGCTATTACTAAGTTTAACTTTTGAATAATCAATCATAATTGGATTGAGAATGGTAAGGTTTATTTTATTATTTTTCTTACAAATGTTTAGGTGAAGCCATTATGGCTGGGCACATCGATTATATATGATAAATCTTTGTAGTTAAGAGCGATTATTTCATTAATATCATCTGGATTACATGGTAAAGAAAAGAGGAAGAATATGATAGGAAGAATATGATAGCTTTGATGGAATATAAACATTAAGAAGAGGAGAGGACCAAGAATTGAACCTTAATAAAGCACGGAGAAGAAGTAAAATCTGAAATGGATACACATTGAATTCTCTGATGTAGATAATTATTTATGAGTTATGAGTGGCTCATGAGTTAAAACTAAACAATCGAAATAATTTACAGCAAAGTATGCTGTGATTTACATTATCAAAAGCTTTAGAGTAATCAAGAAGTAGTAAAAGATTGATTTTTGAACAATAATTTTTTTTTGTGTGTTATAATAGACTTTGTTTTTTCAATAATATGTTCATGACTTTAGACAATGTAGGTAGTATACTGATTGGTCGATATTCATCACAATTAACAGTTTTGGCAACTTTTTTTGTATTGGCAATATTTTAGCTTTTTTCATATGTCTGGAAACGAAGATATATATATATATATATAATAGATAATAATAAAAATCTAACAAATTTATGATCGTATTTTTTATATATATAAAAAAAAACATGTTTTAAAAAAAAAATGTCTTCCTTTTTTTCAAATAAATTATTGAAATTTTTTCTAAAATAAATCTCGGTAAAAATGATTTTTTTGATTTATTTTAACCCTTATACAGTAAAAATATTAAATATTGTTTCCAAATGAGGAAATATTTTTATTTCTCTAAATATTGGACATTCAGAAAATTGTCTTATCCTAATGTCGATTAGGAAATTTAACAATAGAGCTGATACCACATCAATGTGTAGTACCATAAGTGTATACAGATACAAAATAGCAATGTTTTATACACAATTAAATATTTATATATCTGTATGTCTATTCGGGAATTCATCAAAAGGGCTGATTTCATATCAACGAATAATATCAATAGTGTTGTCAATGTTCTATAATAAATCGGGAACCCCGTTCTTCGGTTCTTCAGTTCTTGAACCATATTTTAATTCCCGACTCGGTTCTTAATTTAAGAACCGAATTTCTGTTCATGTACCGGTTCTTAGTTTTTTCTATTGTATTTCTGTCCCAAGACTCGTTTTACTATATTCATACAAAATTTAAATATTTCAGAGAAATCTTCATATTTAATGATTTACACTCTAAAAATATTAAAAACATTCTATTTTAATGTACATAATGTAAAGTCTGTTGTGTGTATAACTTATGTATGTATTTTAATTCAATCTATTTTGTCACAGATCTATATAAGATGCCAAGAGACCTAAATTTTTAATAATTATTATTAATATTAACTTTTTTCTGACAAAATATCATTAAATGACATTTAAGCACAAGAAACCTAATTAGGTAGTGAAAACAGTAGATTTCTAACTTAACTCATATGCTTAAAACTGTTTACAAAACTTGGGATAAGACAAGCGATTCAACAAAAAATCACGTTTGAAACACGTGGCAGTAAAATATAGTACTAAATCCATATAATACAGCATAAAACGGAGTGAGAAGATCATGCCAACTGCAGGTTATTGTCCTAATATAAAATACATGTTCCTTGTATATTTCAAGTCATAAGAAATATAATATGGTATTTATTTTTGGTCTTATTTAGCACAAGCACTATTCTCAATCGGAACTCATGTTATATACGAACTGACATTAATATTTTAAACACACATAGACATAATGATTGTTTGCTCAGAGTATACTAACGTTGTGAGAAAGAAACAAAGATTGTAGGTAAACATCGGGATGAGCATCACCACACCCACACAAGTAATTGGACTGAGGTAAAATATTGTTTTAAAATTAGACTTTTTTCGAATCAAGTATTTTGAACTCGTATAATCCTTACGCTCGAAGAAATTGAACTCACCCATAAATGCAATGAGAAAGAAATAACCAATATAATACTTCACACAGCCGCCACCGCCGGCCGCCACGCCACGCCGAAGTAGTCGTAACGAACAAGAAATATATGAAAAATACCCTTTTTCTACCCTTTTTGCTTATGGTTTTCTACATTATTAACTTAACCCACTTTCAGTTCGGATATTCACATAACGCAAAACTTATAATATCCTTTATCAGAGTTTTTTATGTATGCATGCATACATGTTCGCTTTCCCTTTGTATAGTATATATATATATGTGTGATATGTGTGTGTGTGTGTGTTAGTGTCTGCAAAGTGTAGTATATACAATATACACACTCGTATAACTATGCATAAAACATGTTGCTTTACACGCATGGACATGAGAAGGAAATAGATTTTACGTCAATCAAATCCAATACCCGGGCAACACACGAACGTGTTGTTGATCTCCTTCTCCCTTCATGTTCTTCTTTAACTAATCGCCAAAAAGATGGTAGGTCGCATTGCAATTTTTACGGAAAATTCAAGAAATTTCATGTCATCCGACTGTAAAACTAGTTATAAATATGCAATAAATTTGCCTAAAGGCTCTATTAAAGTGTTAATTGTGCTATTTTTTGGATTTTTGTTAGATTTCAGTGTTTTACGGCCGGAATGATATACTTAACCTATAACATGTCTAAATATTTTTTTGACAGACGTTCTCGTGGATTTACAAATGTTTAATTGTGTTTTTTTGTTTTTGATTTTAGACGAAAGGTACATCAAGTTTTGGAAAGCGCCGTAATAAGACGCACACGTTGTGTCGCCGATGTGGCCGCTCATCGTACCACATCCAGAAGTCGACTTGTTCCCAGTGCGGATACCCAGCAGCTAAGTTGCGCTCTTGTAAGTATAGCCCCATTTCCAGAGTTAAACACGTCTTATTTAAAAAAAGAATTCAAATTAAACAAACAGTTCTGTTACTTTGAGGATGCTTACATCTTCAATTGTTTGTATTCCAAGCATACAGACATATCGACAGGAATTATTGTGATCTTAAAATCTTCAACAAATTGGAGCCTTTACTTGCATTTGCTCCCACACTTCCTTTTTTATTACACAAGAACTCTGAACTTTTTGGTGGACTGTTTTTAAACGCATAACCTCAAATCATTTTTTTTCTTTGAAATTGTACTCTGTTACTTTGAGGATGCTTACACTTTTAATTGTTTGTATTCCAAGCATACAGACAAAATATTGCGGAGTTTAATGTGTTACAGCGAATCTTCCACTGATGAAGCCTTTACTTGCATATTTCCTACAAATCTATTGTTTAAATCAATATTCAATATGCATGTTTCCAACTAATTTATGATACTACCTCTTTTAATTATTGATTATATATTTCTGTTACTTTGAGGATGCTTACACCCTCAATTGTTTGTATTCCAAGCATACAGACAAACTAAAGTGGAAGTTTATGTGACACAGAAAATCTTCTACAAATGAAGCCTTTACTTGCATTTTTCCTACATGCATTGTATAATATATGAATATCATAAATGCATGTTTTATTTTACATTTACTAATGTTTTACGAAATTAAACATACATATTTAATAACTTTTGTTTAACGTTTTCAGACAACTGGTCCGTGAAGGCCAAGAGGAGGAAGACCACTGGAACCGGCCGAATGCGTCATCTTAAGGTTGTGCGAAGGCGTTTCCGTAATGGCTTCCGTGAAGGTGGACAGGCTAAACCCCGTCAGTCTAAACCCTAAGCTGTAAACACGATTACACCAACACACAAAACAAAATACAAAAAAAATTCTTAAAGGAAACGTTTTCAATTTGTTTATTTTCTTTTTTCGGTCGAATTTATTCGAAATGAATATGTATGAAATTCAAGACGTGTCTGTTATGTGGCAGATAATGGTGTAAGTATCACAATTGTTTGTTTTTCCTTTTTAAATCCAATATTTTTATATTTTGTATAATTTTTTAAGAATAGAAAACCTTTTTAACATTTACTATGTAATGCAAAGTATCAATAAGTATTTCACATGCAGGATACTAGTTTTCTCTCGCAAGCACTTTATGGTCTACCTGGTCTAATAAAAGTTAGTCGATGTCTTGTGAGATGAATAATAATTATAGTATAACTTGCGTTAAGATGGGATATTGATGGTTTTAATTCAATGTTGAAGATTTCTGCAATGCCCAAGATCAACTTATACAACAAAATTAAAAAAAATTCCCATCGCAAACGTACATAAATAAAAAAATATATTATATTTTAAAATATCGTTTTTAACCAAGGATTTAACAAAAATCAGTATGCAGATATAACAGCACGTTTTCTTGTGCCGGTTCAGTATTTCTCTTATACATGCAAATCTAGTGCATTTGACACAACGTGTCATCGTTAGAGTGATCTTTACCGCAATAATAATAGAACCGTTATGCAATTATGATGCGGAACACACGCATGCTTGATTGCAGGTCGATTAAATTAAATCCAAAGCTCACGCACGTTCTTTATGGCTTTACGTATAATACATGAAAAAACAAACAATAACGCATATAGTGCGTAGTCCGTTCCGTATATAAATAAGTACCAAGAAGATTATGATAAAGCTAAACTAAATTATTTGAGCTTGATCTGTTGACACACATTTAATATTATGCATTATATGATTATTTAAAGTTTTTTTTAATGACAATAAAAATGTATTGTTTCTATATATCTTGTTGTGCCATTGAAGAAAGTCTCGTTAAAATTGCTATTTGTTAGATAAGTTTAGAAAAACATTTATACTATAGAAAAGGTTTTTTACCATATTCATTTTCTCCCATCGTATCAGAAAGAAAATCAAATGAAAGAGCTATTAAAATAAAATAAATATGCACCTTAAAATAACAGTCCTCAAAAAAAATTATACAAAAACATAAATGACCAATCAAAAAGTATAATCTGCTTCAATAATTTATGTATTTATTGAAATTTATTCATAGTAACAAAAAATATTTTGGGGACAATATTTTTTTAAAAGGAACGATATACTTTAACCCTAATTTAATATTTATATATATATGTATATGTGGAGATCAATATAGCTTCAGGTGCCCGGTCCAAATCCCTGATCTGATCTCCTAAAATATATAGTTATAACAAAAAAAAATGGCTTACATATACAAAATACAAACCAATGAAATGTCTATGTGATGTCTATATCATAGATTATTTTTCAGTCTTTGATAAGTTTGGGACTGATAATAACGACCCTCATTATTAATTTATATTTCAAAATCCGGTTTTATAATATTTTGTTTCACAAAATTCTTGTCTTGAATCACTTATTTCATTTATGTATATAGAACTACCCTCCGCATTAACAAGAAACCAGCTACAAGATGATATATAACTATTTGTAATATTTCATATATAAAAAATAAAAAAAAATCATTAATTCATAGAAAAGAGCTACAAATATGTGTAAAAATATTTTTTACTTGTATAATTAAAACTATATTATGTTCAGTAAAATATCTATGTATAGGATTGAAGCGGTGAGTATGAGACACTTTTGTGTCTCGGAATGATAAGTTCTCTCTTGTTTTCATGCTGGATTATAAAATTCTGAATTTTGAAATATTTAATTTTATAGAATAACAGAATTTTGTACCGATCAATATTTTTTTTTTATAATAATTTGCTATTTAGTGACAAACGTAATTATTTTCTTGACAATATGTATAACGGAAACTATTTAAAAAGTTCCTTAGTGCTATTGTTTTCGAGGGTAGGATGGCTATTGCAGCGGATTGACTAAGGAATTTCTGGATATATGGAAAGGTGTAATGCTCGCTCTAGCTCAGTGATGGGCACTTGATCAAAACAAATCCTTTTTTTATTTGCTCAGATTATTATTTTACAGCATGCTGTCTAGACTGAACGGTGTGTGGCCGTAAGCGCCAGAGTTAAATCTGCTAAAAGAAACCGCTATTGCTTTTTTATTTACTGGCGTAACAAATAATAATTATACACTAAACATTTCTT
>JAAAKO020015917.1:0-16269 GCA_010015015.2 Bolitophila cinerea
AACACTTGCAAAATTGTAGAATATAAATCAAATATAGCAACATTGTAAATGTGATATATAAAAGTAGTCTACATATCTAAATCAGAATAAATAATATTTGCAACAGTAAAACAACTTTTTTACTAAATTCATATATCCTTTTGGAAGGATTATTCAAATCACTATGATCGACTGAATTAGTCAATTTACTAAAAATGGGCCGTAATACGCGGTTAACTTGCTCAACTTGACCATTAGCTTGAGGGGAAGATGAAACCACTTTTATATGATATACATTATGATTCTCCAGACACTGGCCAAATTCGATAGAAGTGGAACATGTACCGCGATCACTAATGATACGGGAGAGACGTCCATAGTATTCAAAATAAGTCCCTAATGATCGACAAATTTCACGGGTATTTGTGGTAACAGCAGGGTACAATTTAACGTATTTGGTAAAAGCGTCAATGATTACTAAAATATATATTTCTTTTTAGACAGTATGGATGGTAAGGGGCCTAGGTGGTTCATCGAGGGGATCCAGTAATGTTTCTTAATTTGTTGACAACACTTTTCATTAGCTAGGTGTCCAACTCGTTCATGAATATGTCGTATTACATTATCAACCATTTCAGCAGGCACATATAAAAAGGAACGACCGGAAGGGGTTTTACGAAAAACTAGCCCATCAATTAAAAGTTATTCGGGAGAATCATTTGTTTCGAGAAATTTACAAAGTTGTGAAATAACGGGATCTCGACTTTGAGTAGCGTGTAATTGACAATCCAAGTTTAAATCAGTAATAGCGGCCACTGTGTCCAAACGACTGAGGGCATCAACATGAGTCATAGACGTACCTGAGCGATGTTTTATAATATAGTTATAATTTTCTAATTGAAGGGCCCACCGACCAATTTTGGCGGAAGTGTTACGATTCTGAAGGGTTTAAGCTAAAGAGCTACAGTCAGTAACTATTTTAAACGGGATCCAAAGTATGTATGAAATCGACGGTGGGAAAAAATAACAGCTAGCGTTTCTAACTCATAACTCATAACTGCAGTTGGGATTCACTAGGTGAAGCGGTTTTTGAAAAGTACGCGATTGGATGAATTTACTATCAAGTCGTTTTTGCAACAAAACGGAACCAAATCCAAATGAAATGGCGTCACAATGAAGTTCCGTTTCACAAGAAGGGTTGTAAATGGATAAAATAGGGGATTCAATCAACTTTTGACGCACAACAAGGAAGGCTTCATTACAATTATTGTCAAAATTAAAAGACACATCAGAACGAAGTAAACGAGTCATGGGATATGCAATTTTTGAAAAGGATGGATGGAATAAGAGAATAATCCAAGACAACGTTGAAGTTCTTTACGATTGGTTGGAGCAGGGAAACGGTTACTAGCTTAAACATGGGCAGTGCTGGGAGAAATGCCAGATGTGTTAGCCCGGTAACCAAGATAATAGATTTCATGGACAGCAAATTTACATTTGTTAATTAGAAACAGTAGACAGATGGTCTTCCCAAGTACTAGAGGCAATTAAAATATCATCAAGATAAACTACAACTTGGCCGCGGTGTATAAAGTCTTGGAGGACTGTGTTTCTGAATCGTTGAAAAACTGGGGGAGCATTTCGTAGATCGAAGGTCCTTTGGAGATATTCTTATTGACCATCAGTGTGCATCTTAATCTGATGAAAACCATTTTTTAAATCGAGTATAGTGAAGAAATGTTTACCACCTAAGTGTTCTAGACTAGTTACTTTTAACAGTTTCTTTATTTAAGTTCAATAATTCATCTCTGGTATAACAATACTTGAAATGGCATAAAGAAACGTTAACCTTGGCGAAAAAATCACGACCAAGTAACAACGGATATGACATATGGTTATCCGGCAAAATTATGATAGAAAGTTCGATTACTCTTGATTTAAATTTAATAAGGCACTGCAGTCCACCCAGGGATAGTAATGCTTTTCCCCCGATATCTCGAAAACGAGTGGTGATCTTAAAACAAACATTCTTCGGTCGCAATGGTTTGGTACAATGGCTCTGATAATCTCCGAATCCAGAACAATTAAAACATCGGTAATCGGTAGGGGCGACATTTTTGGAGGCGGAGGCAGGAGCACTAGAAGAAGCGATGGCAGCGGAACGGGCCGCAGTAGATACTGGACGAGTTTACAGATGATATATTTTTTTTTCATTGTTGGTTGCCTTTTAACTATTTAACTTCGTAAACGAAGTAAATTTGGATTGTTTGATTGTTGTTTGATGGTGGTGAGTCTTGGGATATGGGAGAAAGACAAACGCAAGTAAAAATATCAGCAAATATATCCATTGTTCGGTGCGTATTTTGGGCTGGCAGAGTTATTGGACGGTTCTTCTTCAAAAATGTGGTCACCGTCTACGGCGTTCGATATTGTGAGGTGATAAAAAATCTGCTGGCCTCAAATTGCCGAAATTGATGATTTTGGGAACCATTTGACACCGTTGGTTTCTTTTTTAGGGCTTTTAAAAGGTTTATGCTAATAAAACTAGAAAAACCGAACATAAAGTCGAGATTTTTTTTGTTGGTAAAATTCAGTTGGTATGCTAAAATGTGATCAAAAAATTTCTTTAAATTTCGATAAGAACGAACGATACGATTATCGATGTGGCGGCCATTTATTGAATAACCACAAATCACCTATATTTCTACACTCTTCATTCCAATAAAAACTTCCAAGCTTTTCAAGTAAACATTGCGTTTTAAATTTCAAAATATGGTGTCCTAATGGGTCATCCTTTATGAATAAAAAAAAAATAATTTGATCAAATATAAACATAATTGCCTCAATTTAATAAAAAAATTCAAACCATTCAAAATGCACTGATGCACTTAGTGTCCCAAAATAAACCAAATATCGTTCAGGGATGAAGCGGACGGTGCCCTTATTACGAAATTATTATTTTTTTTGAGAAAGGGGGTGTGAAAGAATTTAAATTTTAAAAATCGTTCTTTAATACAGTTTTTAGTTGGTAGAGTGTGTTTTAGGTGTGGTTAACTCCAATGGCTGCAGACTATAGAGAATAACCACTTCTTTTACAGCAAATTTAACTCTCGTTAATTCCCTGGTAAATAATATTCCAGTTTTTGCTGTATGAGGATTTTTTCTGTAGTTTTCTGACTTTGGAATTAACGTTTCCATAAACAAAGTCCCTTATTAGCCTATACACTAGTCCCACGATTAGCCTATACACTAGTGCAGTCAAAACAAAACGGGAACCCGGTTCCGAAAATTTCGGGTACCCGGGTCCTGTATAAAAAAAACGGGTCTGGACCCGAAAACGGGTCTGGACTCGAATTACGGGTGTAGACCTAAAAAACGGGTCTGAATAAAATAGTCCAGTCTAAACCCGATTTTTTCATTTCCCAAAACCGGGTCTGTACCCGAAGAGAGTTTAAATCCACATCGCTTTTTGACACGATAATCGGGTCCGCACTTAAACTCATTTCACGGTTTTGTATAATGGAATTATATAATATTATTTATTTGTTTCTTTTGCTGTTTAAATTGATTTTCATAAAAATTATAATAATGTAAAATTTTACATTTTTTAATAGAATTCCTATAATAATAATAATAATAACTATTAATATTGAACCATGATGTCACTTAAAAAAAAAGAAATATAAAACCGAAAAACGGGTCTCACTTTTATTTCGGCACCGATTTTTGGACCTCACTAAACATTTCTGGTTCGGAACCGAAAGACGGGTTTAGACACGATATTCAGCTTAGACCCGATTTACGATATTTTATATGAGCATTATATATAATTATTCATTTCATCATTTTTTAATTTGCTGTTAAATTTCGGGTCCGGATTCGAAAATGTTTTTTTGATTAAAAATATGATTATTGATTAAACATTTATTTAAAAAAATAATAAACAAATAAACATAATATATTTCTTATAATATAAAAACTAATGAAAAGCATTACAAGATAATAATTTAATTAAAAAATTTAATAACATTTAATATTAACCTCTTAGTTTTAGTTTCTAAAAAATGCTCGTGCATATATTAAATAATACATTGCTTATAAACAGATTAATTCCATTGTAAGAATATGTTAGTTGTTAGCGGCGCATCATTGTTTAAAAATATTTCAGTAATTACTTTAAATTCCACTAAGATTATAGGAATCCTATTTTTTTTTTTTTGTAAAATTTAAAATAAGAAAATATTTTTAAATTTTAAATTAATATTTTTCTGAAAAACAATTTAAACAGAAAAATAAATATTAATAAAATGCATTATAACATATATAATGCTCATATAAAATATCGTTAAATATACATAAAAATTTATAATTTATTAATGGTTTTTATTATTTCCCTAATACTGTTCATTTTAGTTAAAGTTTTAAAAACTTTTTTTTAAATCATATTTAAAACAAAATGATAAATTAATTGACCATTTATAATCTTTTATATTGAATATTATCATTTTAAAAATACATTTTATTACTTTTGTTGTTTGAAACACAAATTAGAAAAAAAAATACTAATATAATTAATAATAGAATATTACCAAAAAAATAATTCAATAATAGATTTCCGTGGATCCCATATGAAAATAATAAAATAACTATTATTTTTTTGCTAAGTGTTCACAGAAAAAAATGAATCACATTAAATTTTATATAATATTACTTGTATTAATACGAAATTGACATTAAAGTTAAAAAAAAAATTAATGAAACTTTTATTTAAAGTTCTTTTTAAATTTTAAGTACAATTTAAAATAAATAAATCAGTAATATATTCATGTAGTTTTTATGATTATTTTTTATTTTATATAGAATTGCAAATTTTAAAATAAATCGTTCTGTTAATTCTTTCAGTACAAATTTTCAAAAACAAACATAGATGATGTTGAAAAAGATGGAAATATTTTATTTTAAAATATTATTTTAAAAAATCCACTATTCACGAATCACATACTTTATCTTAACAATCCAATAGTTTAGTTGACAAATAGTTTTACTAAAAAGTACATTTATTTTGACAGTGATGCGCAGCACCAGATATTCATCGTTCGCATGAATTCTCGCCCGTCGAATAAACTATGCTATTCTAAAGATAAACTATTCGTCGAAAATATAATTTCATGCTAGTGTCTTTAAAGAATCATCCCAACATTTTTTTAAAATGATGTCCTCAAATCTAATCATTCTGCCAATTGTTACTCGGACTAAATTTAAAAACATCAACCAAAAAACGAAGATAAATTAAAAACATTGAAAACGATAAAACGTCGGTTATGTCAATCTATGGTATTTGAAATTTCATCAAAGCTTGGCGATTTAGAGGCCTAATCAAATGGCATTCAATAATTTAAGAATGTCGGATACATTATGGAAGTCGCTTTCGTCAGCAAATTCGCCTTTGTTTTAAGGTTGCACAGTAAATGCATAAAGGATTGCTGCAATCAGGAGCTTTCAGATTGATTCTGATTGTTTCGCGAAAAAGTCTATCTGAAACGGCCTTTTAGGCTTTTACTCTTTAAACAACTTTAATTAATAAGTCTAAACTGCCGGCAAACCAAAAAATAACACTATGGATGATTATTATTATATAAAGTATAAATATATCATTATTATATTTAAAAAAATATATATTTTCATTAAATTTATTTTTTGTGAAATTTTATTTTATTTTTTCTATATTTTAAGTTATTTATGTATTTATTTCAAAATTAACGTTACCGTTACACCAAAAATCATTAAAAGTAGAAGAATTTGAATTTTTATTTTAACCATAAACCATTAAAAAAACAAAAAAAAACATGCAATCCATGTATTTGCGTGTTTAATTGAGACTCCGCTACGGTTCTTTGCGATAATCAGATTAAGTTGAATATATGTTTTTAATATTGCTTAGTTATATTAGTTATGATTACAGATATGCATTTCCCGACTTTTTCCGTTCTCAAGAAATATAAAATTATAAAGCATAGAGAATAAAGGCATGGTCCTTCAATTGATTTCTCTTTTCAGACACAATGTGACCTGAAATTGAAAAATTGCCGTTCATTTTAAGTTTACGTTAAACGAATTGTAACCTCTAAGACATTGTTTACGTACAGAAACGTTATCTGTGGTTACGCTGAACGCACTCCGACAGTACTATAGCAGCATCGACCGCACTCTGTATTCTGAACGCAACCCGAAAGATGCTGCAAGAAAATGATGACAATTGACAGATGACAACGAGGAGCAAGGCCTCATTCCATTACAAACCATCATTTCGAAAACACCACAAAACCTAACTTTTTTATAAACATTACGATAAATAAAATTGTTGTTGTTGTTATATTATTCCCGTGACTTAATAAAGTTTAAATTATTTAGTAATTTTTAAAATAGCATGAAAGGTGTCTGCGGTCGGTCGAGTTTTAAACCTTCGTAAATCTTAACCATCTTAAATCGATAAAAGCCGGTTTTGAGTCATTCGATTGACCATTTAATCACAAGCGACCATTTATAATCTTGATCTCGTTTAAAAAAAACTATTTCAAAAATAAGTTTTGGAGTGCCAACAATATTTTTTTTATTTTTTCTAATAAAAAAATATAATTTAATTATTACAGAACCAAGCTAGATTTTAGAGTAAATCATTATTTCTCATTATCATTATCATTATTTCTACAATTAATCTTGAATTCTCGAATTGATCACAACTATTTCCGAGCTAGTCTTGATTTCTATATAATTTCTGTTTCCGAGATAGATGCGAGATAATCTAGAAATTTAAAAATAATTTCATTTCTATGTAGATTCGAAAAAAATCCTATTTTCTCGGTTTTAACTCGATAATAACTCGAGTACAAATCGGATTCTCAATTTCCATACGAACCTCTTCAGCCAACAGTTTTTAGTATTTGAACTATACAATATTTGGATTCTACAGTTATCGTGCGATCAAATTAAACAATTATATCATCAAATAATATGTACATAATAATATAATAATACATAAGTATGTACTAAGTACTCTACGACTTTGATTTTGAGTAATAATGTCAATAAATAAACACAATAGATGACAATCAGTCGATAATATGATGTTTTATCAATACACACACAGATTACAGAAACATTCAAAATGGTATATATTTATATATCATAATAAATATAACATATGAATATGATACAAATATATGTGTATACTCGTATGAGCGTATGTGCATTAGGGTGGGTCGATTTGAAAGTGAGTTTGTGTTTAAAACATAATCATATATGTAAACAAACACTGGTGCTCACTTCTCAATGTAATGTTCCAGGTTGGTTTTGACATTTTGATCAAGCGTTACCAAGCGAAAACGTAAAAGAATGAGAGTTGTCGTAAAGATCGTTTAAGTTGGTAAAACTTTAAAATATTTGCAATACGTCTCTAACAGTTGTACAGAAGATGTCAAATATATCTGGTGAAGCTAACAGTTTAATTTCACACTTACAGCATACAATATTATAATTATGCTGCAGCTTGGGAGATACTCAAAGATCGATACGAAAATCATCGTGTGTTAGTTTTTACACAAATAAACACCTTGTTTTTCAAACATGCATGTCCTCAGATTTTGCAGTATCAATTAGAAAATTACATGATACCACCAAGGAGTGTTTAACGTAAAATGATGGGTCCGTTATTGTTATATTTATTGTTTCTAAAACTTGATCAAGAAACGATGAGTTGAGACTCTAAGTTGAATTAACTATACAATCTCAACATACTACGTTTGAAATAAAAACAGAAGCCCTAGTAATGCGAATAGTTACTAATTTAACGCTTTACAACGTTATTCGTAAATCAAACTGGGAACACTTGACAGGCCTCCCTCTTGAAAATCCGAATTATTTCAAACCTAATAAAATTGATTACTGATAAAAATAAAGCTACAAAAGTCAAGGAACAAAGCCATTGCAGTTTTGTTAGAAATAAAACGCAAATTTTTAAAGGAACAATAGTTATGCAGCCACTATAAGAATTTTATGCGCGAGTACGATGAATTAGGACACATGAAACTGATTCCAAGATTAGAGCTGACCGACAATCAATTTGACGATTGGATCCTACAAGGTATGTTACTTTCCGCAACATGCAGTATGGAAGGATACCATTAAATCGTCGAAACTGAGAGTTGTATTAAATCAATGATTTTCTTTTAACAAAGTCAATTTATAAAAAATCCGTGATTATATTACTGAAAAATATTTTTTTAAATAACAATTTGTGAGTTCTAAGTACCAAACAAATGTATGTCCAAACAAATGAAAAAATAATGTTTTTTTATTTATAAATGATATATAAATAATGAATTTATGAGAACCATTTAAAATTAAGCTCGTAGCCAAATGGAATATCATATCAATATATTCTTGAAATATAAGCTTTAATTTTTATACATTATGATAGTTATAATATTTTTTAAAAGATTTGTGATATTTTCGTTTTTGCTAGTATTTTCTTTGTTTTTTGCTTATAAGCAACAATCAAAAAACAAGCAATCCATTATCTGGTAAATTAAATTCTTTTAGCGCTTCCAAAGAGATTAATAAAGAGGGAGGGTTACTCATATTTTGTTCTAATTTGATAGTTAAACTATGAAGCAGATCAAAATGTGGTGTTAGTGTACAATTCAAAATGATGGTTTGACAGGGGCGGGACAATGCGCTGTTTGATAGGTTGCTGCGCCGTGACGTCACGAATCAACATGGCGTGGTGACTTTCAGATGGTACGTAAAACAAAAATGACAGCGCCATACAAAATACAAGGCAAATATTTTTATTTCATTATAAATTAATAAAAAATATTAGTTCTACTAATTGCTTTCTTTAGATTTCAATTACCATGGTGCAGCAAGAGGCGGGCCATCGAATGATAATGTTTTTATTGAGCTGCGTAGTGATTTTATGTGCAAAACGTTCGTCGAAATGAACAACAACATCGCAGAGAAGCTAAACCGCAAAAATTATGATAATTTGAGAGGAAGTTCCTTGGCCTAATGGCCTAATCAGAGCTCCCAACACATCAACATCAACAACATCAGGTGCAGCAGCTACATTATATAATAATCAAGCGCACGCAACCGACTAGCAGCTAAAGTGTTTTTATGATAAAAATGAATGTAAATAAACAACATATTTATTTCATTAAATAAACCAATTTTTATTGGGAAATCTTCAATGAAGTGTTTGTTAATATAATATGAATATAATGTAGTTTCTTAAAACATATGTTTAAATTTCGTACATATGCCATTTTATTAATTAAAAATGTTAAAAGTGTATAATAAAATATTTTCCATATGATTTGTATAGAAGTACATGCTTTGTATTCAGACCCATTTGAATAATAATAATAACACACATGAAGTTGGCGTTTATTGGGTGGTGAGTATTTTGGCAAATCAACCTATAGTCGATTTAACTGAATTAAATAAATCGACTCAACATTTTTTTAAAACTTGTATTAAATATAAACTGTAATTTCACCAATTCCACCAAAATTTTAAACTCGTTTACTATGCTTTAATGAAAACTAGCACTAGTGTAACGGCGCTGTACATATCTATTATATACGCAACGCACTTCATACATGTAACATTGATATCTATGGAAAATTCTATATTGTTTATTTTATACAATACACATTGGTTACTTTGACTTTAGCATGAAATGAAGCTTTAGAAATCACATGCTATAATCTTTATGCACCTGCTTCATAACTCATCAAACCACTAATTATTTTCGAAAATAATAGCCAAAGCCAAAGGTATGAGTTTATAAAATATTTGTTAGCATAACATTGTTTACAGCAGTCTACATTATGTATATTAAATTACATATAAAACATACATATGCTGATAAATTACAAGTATATATCCTATTTGTAAATAATATTATACAGGGTGTCCGAAAAGTCGTTTACAAATGTACGTTTTTCAACTATGTGGGAAATAGTTTGAAAATGTTGCTCGTTTAAACAAGGCTTAAGTTCTAAATGATAAAAGAGAGAAAAAAAACATTTTAAATGCATTGTAAGTTTAAAAAACATTTAATTTTATGAAACATCTTATTTGTTTTTTTAGTATATATATAGTTATATTTTTACCCATTAGAGCATAATTAGACATATTGCCTATTAGGTCATATTTAAATTAGGTATAATTACCTTTTTTGTATTTTCTATTAAGGTATTTCTACATGTACTTATGGGCCTCCCTGAACAGTAAACATGTACATAATTATTTCATTATATTATAGATGTTTACTTATCGTGGGCGTTGATGCACTGTTTTAGATTGAAATTATGATTTATATGTGAAATATAAAATAAAACCGATAATTACGACTTGGGTTGGGCAAGTGATTGAATGACTTTTTTTATATATCGCAACGAATCCTAATTATGCAATATATGTATGTATACATTTTTTTGTTTAATGTTATATACAATATATTATGCATAATTAATAAAGTATCACCATTATTAACATTGTTGTGTGTAATGTATAATATAACTAATGTATGTATTATTTAACACTTATATATAGTAAGTGTTTTCACAGTGATGCATAAATAATTAGTATTAAATTACAAATAACAATTTCAAATAGCTTTTCCTCTAAAATGTTTCACTCTTTGTAGTACTATATCTTTTCATTACACTTCCTTGAGATTTACCGGGCGTATACTTTTCATGTATTTTGTCAATTTTCTCATAAGGTTGAATTTCCTAACGATTTTACAATCCGTCATAAAGCATTGATATGCCTCTATATTTGCAATTCCTTATGCACAGATACTTCGGTTGGAATGCCTATTTTAGTTTGTAGTACCAATTTTAAGATTGTCTAGTAAATTATACTTTTTTATTTATTTTCGAATTTTAACATTTTTTGAAAACAAGTTTTACTTTAAATAAATTTAAACAAAAGTATTTGTTTGCACTAAAACTAAAAACATATTTCCTAATGACATCTCTGTCAATAGATTTAAATCATTATATTAGTTTAATAGAATGTTATTTGCCCCAATCTTTTTGCACCACAATCTTCATACGCACGTTTATCACAAATATTTATATAGATATTGACTCTAAGTAAACACACACAAACTCACACAAACTCACACAGTCGCGACACTTTATATATAGTTACACCTTAAATCTCACTACTATTATTTTCCAAAAATGTCGCGCCGCGTTTGATTTTTTTTATTTCCCGTAAAACTATAATTTTTGCGTCTTAATCAATAGACGTCAAGATATCAACTGCGTCGCATAAAAATGTTTTTTGTTATCTACATAAATATAAATACACATTACATACATACAAGCTTCTATCGCGTATAAGCGATCTGATTAAATGGTATACCAAAATGGGCATAACGCGTCGCGATTTTATTTAGTAGTAGTGTGTGATAACAAAGACGTGTGTGATATCTTGGGCAAGCTCTACAGCAAGTAAAGAGTCTTATCAAGAACCGAAATAGGATAATAAATAATACATACTTATTTCAAATAACACCGTTTTTGGTTTGTTATGGTTTTATCAATATATTTTATAGGAATTTTATAAAGATTTTAATAGTATCTATTCAGCGTATACTTTTATGAATGTTGTTAACATATTTTAAAAATACCAATTGTTATTTTTTTAAGGTAAAGTTTACATTTGTAACATCTACTAGATTTTTTTACAACAATTATTTAAAAAAATGTGAATGAGTTGCAGTTTGTTGCCTTTACTTATTTCCACCAAGTTTAGTTGCTCTTTTAATTTACGTTCGGGTCAATATATATTTCAATATTTTGTCATTATAGATTTTTCAATATAGTATATAAATATATATATTAATTTGTTTGAAATGATGATCTCTTGAGAATACATGTTAACGTTTAATGTACATATTAAAAAAAAAAAATTATATTTAGGACACCGTGTAAACAACAATATTTAGGCCAAGGCCATTATGTATAGTTGGTGTCAGGAATTTACCATTTGAAAATAACATAATTGTGAATTTAACGCGAAATATGTAGCACCACCCACTTTGAGTGCTCTCGCAGCGACATTACACATACATGACATTCGCTCTGTCACCGAATCCCGGGTTTCGGCACAAATGCACGATCTATGTTTTAAATTAATTAAAAAGCTTCTATTTATTTTAGATATATTTTATTGAATGAAATCAAAGTGAAGTATATTTATATTGAACTTTTTATTAAAAATCTAAATTGGCCTGGATATGCAAATAATGGGAATAACAAAATTTTGGTGTAATATTTTTAAAATATGTTTCCCAGTCGCGCATTTAGCTTAACGTTTTGATAATTTGTTTTTTGTTTAAATTGACATTTAAACTAAAATAACTTGTCACCTGATGGTTACATCTAAAATAAATCCAAAGGGAATTATTAAAAAAATAGTTTTAAAAAAAATGTCAATACATGGTTTTCAAAAAAGTGTAAAAAAATCTACATTATTAAATATATTTTTCTTATTTAAATTAATATAATTTGAAAAAAGTTTGCACTATATAAAAATAATGTTTCCTAAAAAATAGCTTAATAAATGTATAATTTGTACGGACAACACATGGTTTAAGAAAAATGCATATTTTAGAAACTACACTGAAATTACACTTGAAATTAATTATAAGGTTATAAATGATTTTCATTTGAAATAAATTAGGTATCATAAATACCCAATTTAATACGATTTGTGTTTATGAAGTCATAGACTATGTCATAAATACAAAATTAATAAACCCTTTAAATTAGATTGGTGATAATCAAATTATAAATTATGTCATAATTATAGTGAAAAATTTGCTGACATTTTTTTTGAAAGTTTTAAAAAAATGTACAATGGCAAGTACTAACACCAGGTACTCTGCAAGATGCCTATTTCTAGGATCAAATACACCTATTCCAATTTGTTACCCACAATATTGTAGTATTATGCCACCTTTTATATTCACAAAATTACGTCAATCCTCCACGACCACACTTTCTATCAATTGCGGAACAAATGGAACAATTATGGAATAAGGCGTCTTTTCCCACCGTGTCGTATTAACATATTGTAGCAATGATGAAAGATCAACTTCAAAAGCGTTCAGTTCTTACTTAAACTGGTAAAGAGCTAAAAAAAAGTCGCTCGATTTTATTTGGAACCAATTCCGAGCATATAATTTAACGATAAATTTAGCTAAAGTCTTTAAATTATAAAATGGTTACAACATTTTTTTTTCAATGTCAGCAGTCGTCATAGAGGACGTGACGACTGCTGACATTGCAAAAAAAATGTTGTAACCATTTGATAATTTTAAAGACTTTAGCTACATTTATCGTTAAAGCATATGCTCGGTGTCGTCATAGTTCATATGCCGTGTCAAAAAATAAATAATTTAATATTTGTAAATATTAGGAAGACAATATGAAGTCAATTTATTTTTTCAGTGTAGAAGAACTATGTATGGATAACTTTTTATAACTTCTTTAAGCTATTTCAGTTATATTAAATAAACTTATTCTTATTTAATTTCTCCTTTTTCTATAACTGCTTAACAACTCTATTTTAATAAAATTAAAATAAAAACAAAACTAAAAAAATTACAGTGTAGATTTTTAAAAACCATTTTTTAAATTCCGAATATAGACAAATTTTTTAAAACCTTTTTTTACAGGCTTTAGTGTAAATTTTAGAAAATATAGCATATTATCAAAACTGTAAGCTCAATGCGCGACCGTGAGACATTTTCATTTTTATTTTATATTTTTCATCTTTAGGTTTATTTAATTTTAAAGATTATTTGATTATATAACTCGAGAGCAGGCCATATCTCTCTCGGTGATCAGTGCAATGCTACTTAAAATTGACTAATACCGTGTAAGCAAAGACCTAGTTTCCTTAAATATGCAAAATGCTTTGCTACTGAGCTCAAAATCGAAAAGTTCCTCAATTCAGAATCACAAATATGCATACCATATAGTACATTACTTTTATTATGTATATGTAAATGTATTTGCATTTTGCTCTTGCACCATAAGATCTAATTACAAGTTTCAAGGATAACATTTTAGCATATTGCACTAATCTACATAATTCTGAAATTTATGTCAAAATGAAAATGTTGCTTTTGTTTTCATAAGCAATTTACAATAACATCAGATAACTTTATGCCATGTGATAACTTTATATATTTACATGCAATTTAAAATAGTATTTATATAATAACTTAAATGTAATTGCTAATCTAAAGCAAAGAATAAAATATATTTAAATATTATTTATAACAAAACAACCCTAGATTATTGTAGATTTACGAAAGTGGTACAGTATCCTGCGATCAAAACCTTCAGAACGGCAAATGAGGGAAGTGGAATAGTATCCTATGATCAAAAACTTTTTAAATATATTGAAGAAAGTGAAAGTAATAATAAAATATTTACCCTAGGGCGGCATGAAGTAGACCCCATAACATTTATAGTACACAACAACAATCATGTGCTGCGCGATCGCCACACTCTTTCTATTTTTAACAAAAACATAAAGCGAAGAAGAGAGATAAGATATTATGGAAGATTTTTACAAGGTATATTTAGTCCGCAACCGAATAGGAAAGCTGCAAAAATAAATGTAAATGAAAGACGATAACATATTAACGTAATATTATTTCAATTTTACTTTATTTAAACAAAATCATTTTACAAAAAACATATCTAATATCACCTCTGAAAATATTTTGGAAGATACTTTTATATTTCATCTGTACAAAATATTGATAACTAAATAAATATTTATTAACTGTTACAAAGAATATATTTAAAATTATGATTTCCACATGGGCTTGAGCCAATTTTTTATTATTTTTTATTTTGGCACATAAATTGATGGTTTTTGGTAATATTTATTATTTTATCGGACACATATTTTATTCTTTGGATCGGAATTAGCAGTTGGTATTTCTCTTTAAATCCTGATGATGGACTAAGGACAGCGGAAAATCAACTCTGATAACAATATATAAGTTTTTTTCTCTGAAATTCTATAGTTCAAATACAAAAATATAAAAATCTTAAATAATCCCATTGCCAAAAATCAGCACCTAATAAGGCAAAATTATAGTGACTTGAGTCTGCGATACCCGGACAGGTCACCTCTCTGGCAGGGCAGACTAAAACATATTAAAATTGTTCATGAAGTAGAGAATTTAAATTGTCCATTCATTTTTTTAAAAAAAATCCCTGTAATCGGTCGCTAGATTCATTTTGGCTCTCTTCGCAGTCAACTCTTGATCAACTATACTTTTATACTAGTTTATTTGTTTTCCTCATATTTAGCTTATAAATTTAATGACAAATTGACCATTAAAATGTATGCAAAAAGAAACACTATTTTTTTCAAATGTTAAAAATATTAGAATAAAGAACCACTGTGTGGCTTAAGAAAGTATAATTATTTTTAGTTATGTAGAATAAGAAATTTGAAGACTTTTTCAAATTATCCAAAGAACGATCCAGTTTGCTATTGGAAATCTCATTAGGTGTAGTATTGCCCTTGATAGGCAAATCTTATTAAACCTGAGAAAATTTAGTTTTTATTGAGAGATTATATTATTAGTAATTTTTAAATCCAGTTGAATACAATTAGCTGTAATATCTTTCGTGATTATCAAGATTTTCGAGATTTTGATATTTGAAAAAAAAAAATCAAGATTTTGTCATTTTGTTTTTTTATATGATTTGATTTTTTTTTTGATTTTTTTTATTTTGGTTCAAAATAATTTTGCGAGATTGTTTTATTTTAAGTTTTATTTTAGATATTTTTCTATTCTATTTTTTGTATTCTTAATTTTGTTATTCTCATTTTTTATTTTGAATTTGAGAATATATTTTACGTGTACATGAAAGTACACACATCTTGTACATCAACGCTAAAAATACATTGATTATCTATATCTATCTTTCTACGCCAATCCAAGAAATTCTAACTTCACGGTGGTCATATTTAAACATTCGCCCATATTTAAGAATACAATGTTAAACTCACAAAATGCTAATTTCGTACTCCCATTTACCTATGGTTGTTTATTGTTTTTCGGTCCATGATTGTCTCTCAGTAAATGAAGTGCTAAATGCCTATACAAATCGGTAAATCTGTAAACCGTTATGTTGGTCAGAGTGCGTAAGCAAAAATCATGTCTTTATTTCGATA
>JAAAKO020015928.1:0-16268 GCA_010015015.2 Bolitophila cinerea
AGCGCCAGCCGCCAGATTCAAAGACTTTACAAATATATATATGTATACATAGATAGATATATATATATATATATATACATACATATGGGTGTGTGTGTGTCTGTATATTGTATATAAAGATATATAGTATAAATGCATACTCAAACAAGTATATACACAATAAACACAATTATTAATAATTATTATAATTTATTATTTATTATTGTGAGTGCTCGCGCCAAACACACAAAGATAACCGCAGAGTGCGCAAGCACGACGTGACGGTTTTACTATGATTATTAACTATTATTATTATTATTATGCGGACGAATGTGTTTATTAAAAACACGAATTCTATACTATAATAATAGTATATATGTATTTTGTACACTATACAATATATACCTATACAAAACAGAATTGGTTGCGTGATGTTCATTATAAATAACTCGAAATTAATAGTAATGCATTAATAATTATTGAAGCTGGATAGTGGCTTTGTTATAAAATTTGATGTTTTAATTAACAGTAAAATTTAATTAATTTTATTGTGGTTTGTTTTTTTTTGATTGGATAGAAGCGAACGCATTTGATATATTGGTTAGGTTTAATATGCGCTATCGTTTTGTTGTTTTTATGAAAAAAAATATATTTATGTATCTATATATGGTGTATGTATATTTTGGGATAACTTCAATTAATTAGATATGTATATTAATTTAAAATTGTAACTAATCCACATTGGTATTCTACGGATCCTAGAACGTTTTACCTTGGACACCATCACCCTTAGAAATTATTTAATAATTTATTATGCATTTTTTATTATTATATAAGATTTAAAATAGAGAATTTATGTAATTTATTGTATGCTGGCGCTTGTTAATACATTTAACATTTTTGGAGTCAATCCCCAAGATTTACAAAAAAATCAGACGTTAGCAATAACATAAAGAAGTTATATAAAAACAAAAGTAGAAAGCATATGCCTTCGAGCTCTGGGAATTTGACTAGAAGATACAGTTTTTAGGAAGTTTCTGTTTTTTTAATTTCCACTTTTAAGTTTTTTTTTTAATGAGGCTATATAATATTTGATGAGATTTATTTGGGCAATATTTTAATCATTTACAAAAAAATATTTTTATAGGAAAAAACATGTTTTCCTTAAATGCAGTGCTCTTACAAACATTTTTTCTACACGAGAATTGTTTTAGGAACAAAACGAACTTTAGGCATTATACATATATGTTTGATAAATACCTTTTGCGATATTTTAAATTTAATTATTATTCCATATTCCTACAAAAAAATATAAAAATAATATGCAAATATTAACTATTATATTACATAACATATTCATTATAGTATAGACATTTACTGGCACCATATGCTATATATTCTCTACAGAAAGCTAATTTTCAAATTTTGCAACTGTGTGTATAATTAAAATCGACAATCGATTATCCAAATCATAAAAATCAATAAAGCAATATCCGGTGCAGCGTATGTCCGCCTGTATGGTGCCAGCAAACTGCAATGGGCCAACTCATACACATAGACACATGCGTTCTTTAAAATACATGCGATCAATGCAAAATAAAACAACATACACACACACACACACACACACACACACACACACACACACACACACACACACACAATCACAAACTCTAACTAACAATATATAAAAAGGAAAGGCGAAAAATTATGAATACGATGGGTTGATAATGCATATTATAATTTACGCTGCGCACAATTAATTACTTTATTAGGCATTGTGTGTGTGTGTGTATGAAGGTTTGAGTATAAGTATATTTTTTTGTTATTATATGCAGTTTTATATGTGTTTAGTGTATTGTCTATTGTATTTTGTGTATGTGTGAGTTGGCTATTTTTAAAAATCGATTAAATTGCGGTTTTGCAAGATGTAATTTAATGATGCATTTACAATCTGTTGCAATAATTTATACATTCATTCCTATAAACCTTCTTTAATATATAAATTATGAATGTGCATTATAAATAAACATAACAATAAAAACAATTATTAAAGATTCATTAATTACAATATTTTTCGATTATAATTTTCACTTTGAATATTATTAGAATTTCACACATTTAAAAATCTATAAGATCCACAATAATAATTTAGTGTAGCTGCTGCCATCTATGTGAATTTTGCATCAGTTCTTAAATGGTATACATTTTACGCCAGTATAATAATATTTAAAATGTAGCCTAGTGCCACATGCAACTACCAATAGAGGGCAATATTGGTAGTTGCATGTGGCGACATCTTGTATATATATTCATTACATATTTCATATATAAATATAAAGCTACATGTCCAGTACATCGTACTCGTACAGTATATACTAACTGACTGAAGAAAAAAATATATATTTATACAAAATTAGGGGCAGTGACGAAATCCAGAAACCAAAATCTAGAAAGACGAAATCCAGAAATTTAGAAACACAAAATTACAATAATATACGGGTATAGTGTAACAGTGATTAATATCGAGAGTCATCCCAAAAAAGGTTGCCCCCGCGCAAGCGTGCGCCTGATCTTAGCGCTTTGCGCTTTTTTATTATTAAAAAAACAACACATTATATATTTTTTTCTGGTTTCTCTGAATCTACTACTATATTTTTGGATTTTATTTTATTGGATTTGGTCCCGCTCCCTCGGTCAATATATGTATTTATTTTTTGACTTATTAAAATACTGAAATTTATTAAAAAACATATATATATATATATTTTTTTTTTTATAATAATATTTTTAATTGTCTTTTGTAATCTGTTTTTTTTTTGTTTAACGATGTAAAGTTTCTTTTCATTTTTTATATAATTGTTTTGCGTGTTGCAAACGTCTCAGATAGATTTTATAACAAAAATATAAAACTACTAATAATTAGTATAATAAAAAAATTTAAACTATATTCATTACCTAGACAAACCTGTCCTTATAAGCTATATCGGAAATGATAATTGATTCTGTCGCCATTTGTGTCCGACACAAAAGTAATAAAAATGGGCGGGCAATTAACAGGTACTCAAAAGGATACTATTATTGAATGGATGAATTTAATGAATATGAATATGTTATATAAATAGTAGTACCTGTATATTTTACACCATTCTGAATTTAACTGTTATCTCGCACACATCAGTATATTTTAAAATATCCACTCTTGTTTTTTCGGTGGTTTAATTGTTAACAATATTATCTATATTTCAAATAAACATATTAAAATTTATAAATATATTTGAGATGCATGCGATCATCAACTTTATCCTTTCGACTGCTGTGATCGCTATTCTGATGAGCCAATTCCATTGTACGTCCGGTGCTGCAACCGGTATTATTCATAAGATTCGAGACTATAATATTCCCGTACCGGAATCGGTGTCTCGCTGTAGATCTACATGCTTGGAGAAGTTCCTGGATGATACAACTAGCAATGTGGTCAGTGCGTGCAGCGAACAACAGGACTGTTTTATGTGTTGGGATTTTTGTCGCATCGTTGAGATGGTACAACGTGAACATCCTTCGGAAACGAAGAATATGTGCACAAGCTCTGTTTGTGTAAGTATTTTTATAAATATATAATAACGACATTGTGAACACTTAATTAATTGTTGCAGTATTTATTTTACAGTTTACCGGATGCAAATACGCGTGTATGTTCCATGATGCTCTGACATGGGAGGAATACGACGATAACTATGAGGCAGATAACACTCTGTAAAATAACATTATATAATACTGTACTCGTGTAAATAATGTACTACTTTGTAAAAACCATTGACAAATTTAATAAATGCAAAATCATTCAATAATAATATTTTTTTATATTGCATTTTTATTTTGAGTAACTTCTTAGGAATTGACTTACTCAAAAGTTGTCCTGTATTTAAATATGTACATTTTTAAGACTCCATTTGTCCATCTGCTGTTTTTTAAAGACGGATATGGGATTTACATAAGAAATTATGAATCGTGCTGTGACCTAAACTAGCGTTGGCTTATAATTTTGCATTTTCTCTTCAATAATTTAAAAAAAACATATCTGCAATGTAAAATTTCAAACCTACGTTTAGGATATTCGTTTATTTAATGTGAATCGTGAATGTTTTAGTCTTAGTACTGTGGATTAATTACACCAATCTACAAATCAAAACTTTTTTTGACAACTCTCTCGTCTTTAATGTAATTTGCCTCTCTGAAAAAAATATATATGTTTTTTTTTATAACCGTAACTGGTGTCTCCATTAATTTTCCTATTTATTACAATATTCGAATAGAACAGAATGACAAAAAACGGAAAAATATATGTTTGCACATAATATTTTCGTCAATTATGGCCAAACTATTAAACCGATTTAATATTGTATAGAACAAGCTACATACTACATACGTTCTTTCTCTTTATTTTTATGCCAGATATGTCCTGAAAAACACGAAAATGAAAAAAAACTCGAGATGTTTTGTTTTATTATAGCTTTTATTTTTGATGACACTTTTGTATTTAATTGTGTACACTTGTTTGAATACAAAAATTAATATTTTTGGTTACATTTATTTTGGGGACATTTCTTGTGCGACAATATTGTTTTTTCTTTATACATTGTATTGTTAGTCACCTATATTTTATATCATCAGCCACATCCCAGATCGTGAAAGTGGCAGTTCACAATGTTAATACAATAATTACTTCATCATAGATTCAAATGCACTTGATCAAGCATTTTGGATTATTAATCTTACCACTGAGTAACATCACTTTTTCTTTAATAAATGAGTGAGTTTTTGAAATCAAATCTTTGCAGGCAAACTGCAAAATTTGAGGACTCTCTTGCACAATTTTGATTGATACTCACTGCGATCATGATTAAATTCAACCAATGCAAAAATAGATTTAAAGCAATTTTAGGAACTATTCGGTTACTGACAGGGACAATTCCAATTCGACAAAATCCGAGAATTTAATTGGTTGAAAAAAATACCCATCAATCTCGCGGATTTTGTAGATTCGGAACTTTCCAACGCCAGTCTGGCCGAAGTGAATATCTGTATTCTATATGCTGTTATACATGTCCAATTTACATAAATAATAATTAGGATGAAATCTTTTATTTGTCATTTAATGCAATTCAAAATTAATGATATTTTTTTTGTCATTGAAATAAGAAAAAAAATATATTATTTACTATCTTTTAAAATACTTTAATTGAGCAAATAAGGTGAGTTGGCAACCGCAACGTAGCTTAAATAATATTTTATAATAAAACAGACATACAAATAATATACAATCTTCTCTTAAAAAATTTCGCAACATCACATTTTAATATATATATATATATATATATATATATGAATTATTATTCGCAAATTACATTGTATTTTTTATCGATTGTTCAACAGTATTTTTATTACAACTAAAAATATTGTTTTTGTGGTTTACCTTTTCAACTCATCATAAAGGGATATTCGATCATCCTTGGTTCCGCACGTAACAAAAATGACCTATTTCAGTTTAAATTTAGTACAAACATTACTGTCGCCTGTCGCAAATGAAATAGGCGTTCTCTTTGATCTATAATCCCAGTAAAAAAGCCTGCAATAAACCATACATACAATATTCAATATCTTACACTTCCACTCCGCATCAGGCGGTACCCAGGACCATAAAATAACATAATGTTGCTAATTTATTAGTGACGCTGTGTCATAAACTGAAAATAGTGCGAAATGCTCGTGCAAATTTGCACAAGTGTTCTCTATTATATTCTTTTATACCGGATATGTCACCTCGCGCATTTGGCTATTAGACAGATTCGTACATCCCGGACAATAGACGGACGGATGAACGCGGCACAGTCGCTGTTTGTCGTCAGTATAGATATATGGCAAACATTGTCTCGTGCACTCTTCAAACTTTTAACGTATCCGTAAAACTGTAAATATACAATATATAAATACAAATACCTAAATAAAAACATGGTTAGAAGACTATCTATTATCTCCGGACATAAAACTGCGCTTGCTTTCAATGTATTTGAAGCGTAATCGATTTTTTCGAGTGGACAAGAAGTCAATATTGCCTTTTCCGACAAAAATAACACAGAATTAAAACAAAAATCGGAAATATGTATCCTAAGACAATATAAAACGTATACAATATACAACACACAGTCTCGTATTTTATATAACATCGCTAAATACCGGAACTACATAAATAATATCATTTTTATGTTACACATGTAAATGATTTGGGTTTTTCCACGAGTCTTATGAATGAATATATATATACACATTTTACTAGCTCATTAGTCGGATTAGGGCGTGTGTTTTGTGGGAAGGAAGCAGGAACTAACCATTTAGTATTTTGATATCCTCAAAGACAGTATGAATCATCTTATTGTCCTTTTCTCACACACATTTCATTCATGCCATTGAGGGAATTTCCATCTCTCATTCATGAATGAAAATATATTCTTTTAGCGACAGGCGGCGCGCGGCGTTTACGACTATCATAAAAACGATAGAGAAGATGTGTGTAACGGAAAATATACCTAGATATAGTGTGAATACATAAATAAATGGTAATTTTGAATTTCATTCATTCATAGTTTTCGTTCGTTCAGGACCACACGTTCATAAAAATACCGTACTCGTTGACGGATATACTCATTATATTTTGTTTCCGATTTTGTGCGTCATTTATCGATAATTTTTGGAAGAAACGTTGAAACGTTCGACTTGCTTAGTGTGGAGCGGAAGTATATATAGACTTTTCATATCTAGTTAAGTGAACATACATAAAAAAATATGAACGGAACAAGTATCTGGTGGTGTATCACATCCGTATTGCTATTTCTACATGGCATGGAAGCAAGATTCATCCGAAATCCAGTAGCGCGGTGCAGAAGTACGTGTATCGATAAGTTTCTTACATCCCAGCAGATGGCTGAGGTAAAAGCTGACGTATTTGGAGAGGATATTGTCGACAAGTGCATAGGTAGATCAGACTGTTGGATGTGCTATGACTTCTGTGCGATTCTAAGTCGAGAGTCTATAGACGTTGGCCTGCAGATGTGCGACAATTTCACTTGTGTAAGTATATCTAAACCGATTGTTTTTTTACCTATTGTTTACTAAAACTTTTTTTTAATATATTATAGTTTACGGGATGCAAATTTGCCTGTCTTTTCCACAATCGTTTAACAGGAATGCCAGCAGTATTTACTCCAAGCAAAAGATAAAAAGATATATATATAGATACTTTGTTGCTATGTACATAGTGTAAATAAAATCAAAATCAGAGTTGAAATCGTACCAGTAAAAATGTTGTTTTAAAGTCAACGCAGCGCGTAACTAAAAGTGTAAAAATCCGTGTGCATGTATAGTATTAATATATAAATTTTAAAATTGTACAATAAAAATAAATATTTGTATTTTTTGTAAATTGTATTTTGGGTATATATCTTAAGTTTTAAAATATAATAATTTTAGAGAGTTACCATATATGCCATAGACATTCACAAATTACGAAAATAATGTATTTTTTGAACTCTGTGCGACATACTACTACTTTTAATTCTACTGCCCGGGTGAACTAGCCGATTATGTAATAATATAACTTACATTTTTTTGTACTCAAATAAAATGTTTTTTTATTTTCAAAAAAGCTTTAGGATCCTGAGGATATCTTGTCGCGTATTACCTCTCTTTATTATAAAAGGTGAATGAATGAATTTCTGTTTTAGGCGCCCAGGCCTAGGTTCTGAAGTCTAATTGTTAAAGACGCCAACAAATAGAGCGCTCGTTATCTTAGTTGTACTTCTAAAACTTTATCTGCACTGATGCGTAAATATCATTATATAAAAAAATTTCACGTTAGCCTATATATTCCAAAAAAAAGTTTTCACAAACTGAGGTCTAGGAAATCAGTACACGCATTCAGACTATTACGTTCCAAAAGTTTTTACAATCATCATGTCAACGTAAACGGTCGGGCTCCGACTTGCGTAATAGTTTGGCGAGGGTTATTGATGAGTACCTACCTACGTACGCGTCCTAGAGATGGAAGATTCACTTTCAAGACAATCGGGGATGTGTTGCAAGTACTCGAACAAAATAAGCTTCAAGTGGAGTGAGTGGAGCAGTTCGCTGTAAGCGACACATTGATTATGCTCTGATTAATAGTGTGAACCCGTAAAATGGTAAGAGAAGGCAATATCGTAAAGGATGAAAAAATATATTTTTTTCTTTTCTAAAACTACATACTCACCGCTATTTTTTTATTACATGATTTATTGTGAAATTCTAATGATAAATACATTTTCAAAATTTCAAATATATTTCATTTTAATGAAAATGTCATTTCTTGTCTATATTTATGTGTACTGATATAAAAAATTATAAATAATAAATAATATCAACCAAAAACGATAAAATAACAAAAAAAGTGGGATGGCGCGGATGCGGAGATGCAGACAAAAAGAGAGCTTCAGGCGGTTTCATACCGTTAATTCCAAAGTAAAGATTCTCCGCTTCTAGTTAATTATATTAAAATAGCAATGGCAAAATGCGTTAGGTTTTTATTCCTACTTTCTTTTAGAAATATTAAAACTTCATTATAGAAATATAAAAAATGAAGTAAATTAGGCGTGATCAAAGAGTGCGAGAGTGCTAAGACATTTTCATTATCTCTGCGCTTCTTTGTGATGTTTATTTGAAAGAGATAAATAAAGAAATAATAATTTCTGCTGAGGTGTGCATTTTTTTTGCACAAAATATATACAAATACATATTTATATATAAATAAATATTGTAATTATATTATAATATAATTATTTCGATTGGGCCACATAAAAGATTCAGAAAATAAATATGTATATAATAATGATGATACTTCCTCTTTTCCTTCTCTATACAAATATAGTGATACAGTATTTGTTGTTGTTTCGGTTTTCTTTCTTCCTTATAATATTTTTATAAATAAATTATATGTTTTTTATGTGTGTGAGTGTATGTGTAAGTGTGTATTTGTGTGTGAGGCTCGCGATGATTTTTTGTGGAGTTCGAATCGTTTACAAATCACTTTCACCGTATAGTGCCGTACTAAAGGACATATAGTCAAGTGCACCGGGAATGGCGTTAGGTCCCTTGAATGGTGGCATTCTTTGGATACAGTATTCGGCCTGATCTGGAGGCAGTTCACGGCGGAGCTCATCGGGAAGGATGTATGGCTAAAATGCATTAAAATCATTAAACAAATTAGACACAACACATAGTTCGACAAACTCACCTTGTCTGAGGCAAGAATTCTGAACGAGTCGATGACCTGTTCGGCTGTATCGGTGTCGGTGCTTTCACGTGTCATGAAGTCCAAGAAAGCGTCAAAGTGCACGAATCCGGTCGAGTTGGGGTCGACAACAGCCAGAATACGCTGGAAGTCCATTTCCCCTTGTCTGCAATAAAGAATAAAGTATTATTGCACTGTATCTAATAATGCAATAATAACTATTTACCTGTCTCGACCAATCGAATAGCCTAGAGAGACCAGGCATGACTTGAACTCCTCTGGAGCCAAGCGTCCAATACGATTTTTGTCGAAGTGATTGAAGCTAGACCGGAATTCGGTCAATTGCTCCTGTGTGATTCCCTTTGAGTCACGGGTCAGAATCTGGTTCTCAACTTCGTTGATGTTACGATTGATTGAGGTGAGCAACTGCTCCCAACCGACGCGCAATGTCTCCATGGTGTATTGAGTGTAACGGTTCTCAAAAATCATTGACTCTTGTACGGCCTGGTGAATCTTCTCAAGTTCTTCAATGTGTGGCTTGTATGCGTACACAGCCTGTTCGTACTCTTTAAGACGGTGCAACTGATCTTCGAGTGATCCCTGCAGACCCATACCGATGGCAGTGACAGCGTCCATTTGACGTTCTATCCATGGACCGACAGCATTTGCTTTCTCGGCAAATTGACGTCGGAGCATTTCGTTGTTTTGCTGCTTGCGCAACTCATTGGCGAGAGTCTGATCACGCTGTGGTACCAGATTACGTACATCCGACCACTTACGGGTAAGATCCTGAGCAGACAGAGTGGTGTAGGGGTTCTCGAGACCACCGGGTATTTGATTTTGGCTAACAATGCTCTCTACTTCACGGACAAGTCCAACAATAACATTATACTCCTTGTCAGCTTCACCAAGTGTGGCCTTGAATTGATCATGAGCTTGCATCAAACCTTGAATTTCCTCCATAGTATGAACAATGAACATATCAACAAGATCTTCGCGAGTTCCGTCCAACCAGTTGTTGAAGGGAGCCGCACGCTTTGCGAACTCCAAGTGTAGGATATCGATTTTCTCTAGGATGCGTTCAGCATCATCGAGAGCTTGACGGCGACGCTGGGTCAGAGCACCCAAACGATCCCATTGGTCGCAAATGCGTTGACAACGTGAGTTGACAGACACACAGTCGTGATACTCAAGAGTGCTGCAAATCAAAAGCGTAAATATTAACTAATTATTGCTAATTTAAAATATATTACTTTAGCTCTTGTGCGATGGCAGCGATCTGTTCGACGCGATCCTGGTGAGCGGCCAAGTCTGATTCGAACGCCTCGTGCTTCTTCTTTAGAGCCTTTAGCTCGTTCAGCTTGCACTGACGGAAGTCCTGTGATTGTAGCATCTCCTCTTTGCCACGAGTCCATTCTTCGTGTGTGTCGGACTGTTTTTTTAAATACAATTTATTTAAAAAAATATAGCTTAAGAAGAGATCAACAAAACAAAACTCTATACGATATTTACCTTGTGCTTGAACTTCTGGGCCAAATGTTCGAGACGTTCCAAACGCATAGTTTCGGCAAGAAGCCATTCTTCAAATGCTTTCTCGGCCAACTCCAAACCCTTCCAGTTGTTTGAGATGTCGGAGACCATTTTTCCCTCGGTAGGCATATACGCTGGTCGATTGGACAGGCGCAATTTGGTTTGCAGAGTATTGAAGTTCGTTTCCAACTTAGCCTTCTGTTCGACACGTGGGGGCTTGTGCTTACGACGGTACGTACGGTACTCCTCAAGTTTCTTCTGAACGCCGGCCAACGAATTGTCAGTCTGGCGAGAGTTCAGCCAAGGCATTGTGCGACGAATCCATTCAAGAAGCTATAATAAAGTTTTCATAAGAAATAGTATTTACATTACAACCAAATAATAAATTACATCGCTTGCCAGACGCTCGTACTCTTCCATGAGGCGCTCGTTTTCCTGATTAACCTTTAATACCTTGCAGATACGATTGGCCGCAGTCTCGGCCTTTATTTTAAAAAACACAAACATACGAAGAGAAGAAAAAATAAACAAATTAGTAACCATTTTTACAAAAATCATTTTAATCTTTAAAAAAAAATATTTAAAAAAGGCACGCGCGCGTTTGGCAGAAAAGCTAGTTTTCCATCGATGGGGCGCGTATTTAAATATTGTTTAAAATTGAAACTGAATAATCGTTTGCCTTTGCGCTTGCGCAGGAAACCGATTTTCTACATTTACATTTAATTTTGTTTGATGTTTTTGATTGAAAAACGATTGAAACTTTCGTTAGTAGCCGTTTCTTTTGTTTTTATTCGTTTGGTAAAACCGACCTTTTGTGCACCACTGAAGCAATGGTAGTACGAAGACACGTATGTCATAACAGCCCTCTCGTCCGGTAATGCTGTATTCTGCAGGTCTATAAAACAACGGAAATAGCAAAAAAGCACACTCATATCAAACAACAATTAACAATAAGTATATAAATAAAAAACAAATAGAAAGTAGATATTTTGTTATTGAGTGGGGAGCAGCTGTCAGCTGATTCAGCACAGATCGAATAGAGATATTATCTTTATTTTGACCACACTTTTCCAATGTTTAGGATGCTACAGCAACCGCTCAGACAATAACAGATTAATAGTTAATTCGAATGAAAATCCAAAAAAATACACGCAAATATGTTTAGTAGGAGGACTTTAGTCTGAGGTTATTTGGAGATGTTAATTAAGAAAATAAGTTTCAACAAAAAACAAACACCATGCTTAACTAGTGTGTGATGAGTAGTTTTGTTTGTGGTGATTGTGGTGGGTGAATATTCCGTCTGAATTGAGTATTTCTTGGGTGTGTTATGAGATCACCGTACGTGCTTATATATTGAAAATTATTATATGGGCCGGCCCAAGGCACATAAAAAGCACACACGCACGGTAACTGTGATACTGAGAAGACAAATACAGTTCAAAATTGTGACGAATTGTAGTTGTATATAATATTTTGATTTTGATTTTGATTCTTGTCTATGAAATATATATATATATAAGCTTTTGTTGATGTTTTAAAATAAATTGAATCATACTAAAAGAAACAAAAACACAATTCAATAAACAGAGTATTAACAACTCTCCTACACACAAATCAGGCGGGAGTTTCTGGAAGAAGATAGCGATGACTGATGGCCCACAGTCCGTGAGCGTACTCGTTCTGACATCTTAAAGATTAGTAACTGTTGCAGTCGAAAAGCAGGGTTAGAAAAAAACCAAACTCAAAAAAACTGGTGGCAAAGTGAATTTGTATTGTTGTATGTGCGTTTATGGTGCAGATTCCGGTGATTTTTTTTGTGATGCGCTAAGAATCATTGAATCTTTAGCGGTTGAGATTCAACAAAATAAGAAAAACCATCCGGAGCTCCGAGTTTAAGCCGGGAATGTTAAAGTTAACGCATCATTGGCATTGATGTGCTTTGACATTCCCGACTTACAGATGCCTGGTGTTGAAAGTGTTAATGAGCGCGTCACTTCACCGCACACATTTATGATTATGAAAGAAGACACACACTGAGAAATGAAACAAATAACTAAAATACTAATTGTGTATGGAACGCTTTAGTCACATTATAGTAGCTGTAGGAGTTTTGAGGTTGCTGAGGGCTAGTAATTCCAACCTGCTGGGCTCCTTGGAACGCATGGTAATAACACGACACGTATGTCATGATTGCACGCTCATCGGGTTTCGGTGTGTTGATTAAATCTAGAGAAATGGGTGAACAGAAAAAGCACGACCGTGAGAATTATTGTGTGTGTGTTTAAACCAGCCACCAATGTTATTGTATGGAGAGTAAAAAAGCTAAATAAAAGTGTTTCAGTGTTTGTGAATTGGGTGTAGAATTATAAGATGTTCATTGTTTTCATTTTGGTTTTAAAATTGTTGAGAATGGAATACATAGTGTAAGAGATAGGCATTCAATTTACCCTCGGGATCCAACATCCGTGGAATATCTAAATATTTCTCGGCAACATCAAAAGCTGTGTTCAAATTCTCCAAAGGATTGTCCTTGGACAGTTTTGCGTAGTCAATGAGATCTGGTCGATGACGGTGGATCAGTGCACAGAAAGCGAGACCATCCTGTAAATTAAATACAATTATATTTTTAAAATAATTATAAGATATATTATTAAAAAGTTATAAGAACCTTGAAACTGAGATGGAAATTTTGTACGTTGACGTTCTTATAAGGTGCCGTTTTGCGTTGACACCACAGCAACAAACCTTCCTTGGCTGTCATCTCTTCAACGGATATGTCCTGGATAGCAAATCGAAGGATGATTGTCCAAATCATACCCAGTGTCATCTTTAGGTTTCCATCAACGATTTCTTCTGCACCGATTGACACCAGTTTAACGCCCTTCGATGCGATGAAATCGAGAGCTTTGTTGACGTTGGCAATCTAAGTTCATAATTATTTTTAGTGGTTCCCTATAAATAAATTGTATTGTGTTAAACCTTGTGAAAGCGCATTTTTCCGCGATCTGGCTTCGGCAATGTTTCACCCGATATAACTTCGAGCAAAAGCATGAGTTTGAGTCCGTTACGGAAATCATCGTCTATGTTATCAATGGCTGTACCGGCTTTTCGCAAGTGACTATTACACCACGCTGTGAATGTCTGAAAAAGAAAAATAAAGAAACATTTTTTTTTATTTTTTATCTTTTGTATCTTGTACTTGTCAAAACAAACACACACACATGCACATAATATTTTAAAGTTTAAAATTACAATAATAATATATTGTGTTGTAAGCATTATATTGTCAAACCTGTACTGTTGTGCGTACGCTCATTTACTGGGAGAATAGTGGTTTGATTAAGTGATTTTTGTAATCCTGAATTTTGCAAAAATTATTAAATAAAAAATATATTTTGTACCGATCCCAAAATAAACATAAAAAAATCACCAAACTGTCGTCCAAAAATAGTGTGAATAACGAGAAAAAACTTGAAAAATCCTGTAGATTTAAAGTGATAAAGTTAGAGCCTCCTGATCTTACCACTGACGGAAGTGGGTAGTGTGTTTCAGACAACAAACATTGTGTACTTTATATAATATACCCGGACGAACAAGCTGCATTACTTGTTATAACATCTATACCACGACCGCACAAAAGTACATATAAAAGTAATATATACTAGTAATGCCCTTGAAAGACGACTACGACGACGTAATTTATTTGCTGCTCAAAAGACTCCGTTAAGCTATCTATTATTTACTATTAAGAACCTACCGCGACGACACCGCTCACACTCCTTTTGATACAGTTAAACAGATCGGGTATACATATACAATACATACATTTAACCATAATTACGAGAACGCCAAACAAAAGGCTTCATAACACACGCTTTGGTTTAGAAATGTAGATATATCAAATAGCGTTATTTTATACATATATTTAACACTGTACGTGACTATTCTCTCGGTGCATAACTTCTATATGTTTTTGTTAACAATAAACCTCAAAACAAGAGATCGTATGAAATACTACACGCAGGCTTGGTGCTGTGAATTTGTATACACAACACAAAATACATATACTATAATATTATATGTATGTATTTTACATATATTTCATATATAACCCCAAGGATACGGACTGGGTTAGCGTAACCGGACGTATTTAAAATTGTCTATATTTTTTTAAAAATAATTTATATTTTCAACTTTAACTTTAAAAAAATTTAATCCATCCTTTAATCCTTTAATCCATCGTATTTTAGAGAAAATGTCCTATCGCTTGAAAAAATGTATTTCATGAATTATAGCCCAATATACATCCGATCAAAGTTGTCGGGTTAAGCTAGTCCATGCCCGTACGGATCGTTACATTTTTATATAGTCTGTACAGCATATCGAGTAAAATGGATATTTAGAAATATCTTGATAATAGTTATCAATCATAAAATAATCGTTCCCGACGCGTGCGTTTCTCACTCTCCTACTTAAAAACAATTTTAATCAACTGTTTTTAGCAAATATTTATGTTTCAAAACACTGGCTAAATATATAACGTTTTTTGAGAATTTCTAAGGGAGAAATTAGTCAGTATATTTATAGTGTTCGGTAAGTTAAAGCAATGGAACATAGGTAACATACAGGTAAAACTATGCCATATCAAGCCTTTAGTTGTGCGAGGTTCTGCAAAATCGACCTTAAGATCACCTGATAGTCTGACTGTGGCTGACAAAAAAACTTTGATGACATATATGAATATATAGTTTATAGTAGCATTCATCCACCGTAACCCACATGCAATATGAGCCAAAGATTATTTCTACCGTTAGGCGCATGTTGTGTCACCTATTAAATATTGCTATATACGATTATATGCGCATCCAGCACGGAAGCCGCAACCCGCATATAATGTCACTTGTCAGACACACACCCTGCTAAGGATCATTTTATATAACAGACACATGCATCCCCAACAAAATATAACAGTTAATTCAAACACATAAAATCCAATCCATCACGTCATTCATATATGTACTACATTTCGAGTGCATCGCCTCTACTTTGTTTATAATATTAATAAGCAACAGCAACGATACCATAAGCGAACTAATAAACTAGTTACCAGACAATTTAGCCGCATTTTTCTGGTTGCAATTACCCGTAATAATAATAAATATATATTCGTATTCTTACTCGTAATAACTACACATATTCACATACAATGCACTCACACAGATGAAAAACTATATATAAAATATATGTTAAGAACAAAGGAAGTTGCATGATAGCGTGTATGCGCGCGATTTTCACACAGTTTTCTTTTTTATTGGGGGTGCGTGTTGTGCATCATTGTTGTTTATTTCTTATATATATATATATATATATATGATCTCAATCTTTACAGCTAGCTGAAATATGTTCAGTGCGTTCAAAATTTCACTTTGGGACACTA
>JAAAKO020015939.1:0-16265 GCA_010015015.2 Bolitophila cinerea
AATATTATCAATATATGTATTATGATATTATCAATTTTTTTTTGCTAATTTAAATATATTTAATTTTTATGAAAAATATCAAGAATATCGCAAATATCTGAGAATATTATAAATAGTTATACAAATTATTAAAAAAAAACATAAATATCCACTAATTTAAAATGTATTATTAAATTTTATTTAAATGAATATTTGCGTATATCATAAAAAAATCACTTATATCCAAAAAAGTTGAGAATATCAGAAAAAATTGAGAATTGAGAATTGAATTGAGAGAAAATTCGAAAACAATTAAAAAATAGCGAATATTGGCAAATTTGTACCGAATATTAAAACATACATTGTTTATGTATCTTTTAGAATTTGATTTGTTATTTTTTAAATTATTTATAGCTTTTAAAGGGCTTAAAATAAAAATATGTACCATTGGTTTCAAATGTATTTATCGTTTGAGATTGGTATGAAATATCCATTCTCAAATGAGCACATTTTTTTTGATTGACAGAATTTGTTATTATAGTTTTTTTTCTGTTTTTTCCGTAATATTCTTAAAATATATACAACATATTTGCGAAGACCGAGAATATTTGCGATTACTAAAAATATTTGCGAATACTGAAAATATTTGCAAATACTAAAAATATTTTTAAATATATTTATAATAATACATAAATATAGTAAAAAGGAATTGTGAAAACCGAAAATATTTCGAATACTGAAAATATTTGAGAATACTGAAAATATTTGCAAATACTGAAAATATTTGCGATTAATAATACACAAATATAGTAGAAAAAGAATACGATATTATTACTTGAAAATACCGAAAATATAAAATATATTTCATCAATATTGAAAATATTGAATATATATACAATCAATTTAAAAGTATGTTTTATTATTTGCAGATATCAAAAATATATAATATAAATAAAATATATATAATATTCGAGAATATTGAAAATATAGAAAATTAATTTAAAAATATATATTATTATTTGCAAATATCGAGAATACTACTAATATATTTGAAAATATTGAAAATATACAAAATTAAATCTGTTATCTTTGAAATACATTTTATATTTTTAAATATACAAAATATATCAAATATTTTTAATAATATATAATACAGATTTTATGATTATTACCAGTTATTGGCCCTCTCGTAAATAATACAAAAAGGAATCCTGACCAGATTTTTTGGTATCTGATGTTAGGCAAAAAATGTTTTTGGATTATTAAATTAAACTTTAAAATGCATATGAAAAAAATGAATAATTAATATTTTTAGCAATAAAACAATAAATAAAGAAAATAAAAGGACTCTAAAAATGACTTAGAAAATATTTAAAAAATATATTCTCAAAGAAATATTACAACAAGTCCTGAAAAGTTGCTCGGGCATCAGATCTCAGAAATTACAAAAAAAAGAGGTTTTTGAATAAATAAAGAATAAATTTGAAATCATATGAAATATTCAATAGTTTCTGAAAACATAAATAAATAATAAAAATGGTAGAACGTTGAAAATTGTTTATTAAAAACATTTTTAAAGCATATTCTGAAGTAAATAATTCAGTATTTGAACTGTCCTGCCTCCTGATCCATTTCTCTGGCATCAGATGCTATAAAAATAAAAATTAAAAATAATAAACTTTTCAGACAATTTATAAATGCAGCTGAATTAATTATTACTTTTGCAACAAGAAATAACTAAATTAAATGGTAGGAAGTTGAAAATGGGTTTAAAGACAAAACATCGTTTAGATAATTGTCTAAAATATGTACTGTATCCTTTTTTGGACAACAGATTTAATAAAAAAAATATATAATATTGGATTTTTGTATTAAATTAGATAATACCGCTGATTGAATTATTTTTTCCAGTAAAAAAATAAATGCTGAAAATCCTTAAACGAAATTGAAATTGATTGCAAAATATTTATTATTATATTTTACAATCTATTTTTATTCGTATTTTGGGTCTAAACGCAAGTTAAATATTAAATATTTCAGGTGTTCTTCAATTAATTTTTAATTTATAAATAACTGTTCAAATATTACTTAAACGTAGTACGATTTTAGTGTACATTGTCTTAATGACTTTCTATAGATTATTTTTTCTAGAAAGAAGAAAATTGTATAAAAAAATGATAAAAAAATTTGTCTAAACTGCAATTTTTTTTTCAGGTGTATTCTCATATTTCAGGTCCCTCCCCGGTTCTTAGGTCCGTTCCAGGATAATATTATTTCACAAGAACCAAGTATCCAACCATGAATCCAGTATTTCTTGACACAACTTCAATATACAATTTAAAAATAAATTATCCACACAAATAAACTAAATATTCAAATGTAATGCGAAATTACATACATCCCTCGCCATAAAAAAACCCTGAACGCCGCGCCGCCTGAGCACGAACCTGCTATAAATCTGAAAGTACACACGCATACACACACACACGCACAAATATTCGTGTGGCATTGTGTGGGCCACAGCATTTCCATATCGTGTGTCAAACTGTGCCAAATATTTCCTAGAATTATATGTTTTATTGCCGGAATTAAAGCTTCCGCTCTTTCTGCGAACGCGCTCAAGATGCGAAAAAGCTGTGTGCTCCTCTCGTGCCAACGTCTGTTTTTTATGATTAGCACGACACGCGTGCGTCTTGTGGGCGGCCGACGTGGCACGGTGACAACGCGCACGGGGTGCGCTCGGTGGGCAAATGAAACACATACGCGCGCGCGTCTTGAAAACCAGAAAAAAAAATAAAAAACGGTATTCAAATTTTCCATTTCTTTGTGAGGATTTATTTTTCGATTGTATATAGAGAGGCCATGCCAAGCATATATTCCGTGCGACACCCCGAGCTTTAGGGGTCGCAGGGCAACGGAGAAGCGATGGGCGTGTGCGTGTGTTCGTGCAAAAATGTAAATTTCAACACTGTGGCATACGGCTCAATTTTGTCGCACACACACACACACTCGCAGACAATTTTTCCGATATATTTTCACGCGCTCGGTTTTAAGCTGTTCGAGCGATTTTTCAAATGAAAATTGCGCGAGAAATGCGTGTGCGTCGCATGTGGGGGGACGCGCTTTTCACGCGTTCACGCACACAAAGGTTTACGAAATTATTCACAGTCGTCTGGTAGCATATTTTACCACATACACACACACATACATTTTATGCGGCATTAAATTTCAATTATCGGTTTGGTGTGCAACCGCGTACATAAAACTAACATATTATTATTATTATGATTGTTTTATGTTGGCTCGGGCCCGGCCGCAGCGAATACTTTCTAATGCTGAGCGAGTTTTTGTCATAAATATGTATATATACCATAGAACATATGTATATATATATATATTTCTTCGAATACCATTTTAATGTATTTGATTAGAGCATAACCATAAGACTGTGTGGTGACTAAACGGGCGTGCTCCAGTCGCCGTTATACGTTTAGAAAGTCGAAGCCAATTTACGAAATACGCCGTCGCCGTCGTCAGCCGCAGCGCCGCCGCAGACAGTTGCCGTTGCACCGCGTTTCTTAAGTGCTCTCTAGTACACCTTTTTGAAATGTATACCTACTACATAACCTATAAATAAATAAATAAATGACTGTATAGCTATATAATGACTGTTCATAGAATGTAGATCAATTTATTGTGCTCGAATAAATATATACGAACAATAAACTCAACTCGAGAGTCGAGAGACTGAAACTGCTCGCCAAATTGCCTGCGGGTCAATTCGAATAGTACGTGCGAGCTTATATACTAAAAAAACAACTTAATAATGTAATTGCTTTGCTCTGTGCGCTGGTTTTATTGTGGTCTAAATAGCAGAGCACACGTTTTTAACTGAATCGGAACTATTCGAACTATTCTACTGAATTTGAACTATTCAATCCACACGGCAGCTCTTTCTACAGAGTAGTAAAGAAAACAAACGCATTGGACCATAGAAAAAAATCGAGCTTTTTGTAAAAGCTCACTCAAACAAACCAAATCATATTTTCAGCGAGTTGTTTTTGTTTGCATATTTACTAAGACGACTTCCATAGAACTCTCTGTAATATACACTCAAAAGTGTTTTACCCCACACACATATTTTGCACACCCTTTTTGAATTCGATATAACAAAATATAATATCGCAAGTAAAATATTGTATAATTCCCAAGAAGGGAATGGGGAGGCGGGAGGGAGTTGCAAAGCCGCCCGCAAGCGAACGCATACTGTTTGCTGAGCACGCATGCGAATAAAACCGCATTATATGCGATCGGAAAATTATTTCTCTCCGTAATATGATCCAAATTTGGCAAACACAAATACACGCATACACACAAACATTTCGTATTTATTTTATTTGATAATATATTTATATAAATTGTATATATGTTTTGTATGTGTGTGTGTGTATTCTCGTTCGTTCGTTTATTTTTTTTATTATTTTATTTTGAAGCCAATCTCTATAAAAACACATTTCGCGGGAAAATCGGCGGCGCGGCGGGCGCGCAAATGTTTGTGCGATAATATGCTCAATATATGTGAGTGTATGCGTGTGTGTGTGTGTGTGTATGTGTGAATAAATACGATTTGCATTTACATCGCCGGGTGCGGGAAATGTATAGGGAATAAAAACGCTCGATTTATTTACACGGAAATTGGCTGTAATATAGATTTTAAGCCGCACGCCCAGTGGGAGACAAGCGAAAGCTTCAGCAACACGAGCTTTTTAGATACATGTATAAGTGGGCGGCTCGGTGGCGGGTGTAAGAGGGTGTTTGGGTTTTTGAATTTAGGCATTCTATACTTATGTTTTTATAGGCAACATAATGTAAGGTTTTTTTTATTAAAATATTGTTTTTTTTTGTGGTTTAGGCTTGAGAAAGAAATAAAGGTATCTTTAAGATATTTTTTTTTTATAAAATCAACTAAAAACCTATTATAAATTAAATAAATGTATTTTTAAGGAAATTCTTTTTAATAAATCTTAAAAAAATATAATACACATTAAAAATAAATCAGCCTAAAACCGCCCTTACAAAACGCCCCTCCCTCCTTGTATAAGCTCTGCACCCACACACACAATTACAAGAGGAGCTTTATTTCTAATATTCCAAGCCAAAAAGCATAAAAAAATGATTTTATTTTTAAATTGCAAATTAAAATTAGTCCTTCGCCACAGCTTAAAGCTGTGTGTGCTAAGCTCTGCTCTCGTTTTGGCATTAGACCGCGATGTGCTTTTGCGTGCACGTGTTCCAGAAGAAGCGCGAACGCACATTTAAATCGCACGTGCGAGTGCGCGGGCACACCGACAGAAGAAAAGAACCAAATCCATGGAATTTTTAATTAAAATACAATCAGCTCTCAGCTCTGGTATCTTGAAACGCGTATTCTTTTTGATTTTCAAGTGTATTCTAAATATGTATATATTATGTTTATATATATGCTCGTTTATATTATATATTTATAATTAAAATAATTTTATGACGACCGGTGCTGAACCGGTTTGACGCCATGCGAACCTCTTCGAGGCCCCTGCGGGCTCATAATTTTCATCTAACACACAACAAGTATTTAATTTACAGTTGCCGGACCGGTTGAAGACGACGACGGACGCAACGTGCATGCACGCGCGGAGGGTCCCCGCAAGGTTTGAGATGTGCATTAGCATTTCGTGGTGCGTGTATAATACTTGTTATGCGTATAAATAAAATTATTGCTCGACCGCGCATTGGGCGGGACACACCGCATGCTGCGCACGTGCCACTGGACCCCGCCTGACAAACGGGAACATTAAACCCGATCGGGGGCAAAGATTGGCTTTTGCAGGTGCGCTCGCTGCATTATGCAGGTGCGTGCGCATGGACTACACGGATGCACATTGCAAACAGCCAACGATAGCGTTTGTATTTTATTAGATGGTGTGTGGATCATAAAATCTGATAGATTTTATTTAATTGGTGGCCTAAAATAATTATTTTTGTGATTTGATGACATTTTTTTTAAGCTATTAAATTTTGAACTTATTTTGTGCTAGTTTTTGAAGTTAAATTAACCAGAATCATTACCAAGATACTACTAAATAAATCCAAAAAATCTTTCGATCTAAGTAGAGCCCAGTAAGCTAGATATACTACCCAGAAACGCCTTCTAAAGACAATGTAGACAGAAATGATCATTGCTATTATTGTTTTTTCATGGACTTTTACACAAGAGGACTTGGACCCCAAATATTTTCTTGCTTTTCTCTACCATTAGGAAGTAGCGATAGTCAATATAATTTTTTTATTATTTGGGCCTCGAAATAACTAAAATCAATGATTTCCATGATACGAAATGATTTTAGGCGGTAAATGTAACTTTTTTTGCGGAATTTTGCCCCACAGTACATTTGGACTTTAATTTATGCAAATTAAACCGAGACGGACATAGAATATCTGAACGATGTAAAGTTGCAGAATTTCGTACAATTAAAATTCCATTATTTCTATTTTTACACACGAAATACAAATTATTATTTTCATAAAAACCAAACTTTACTATTAACATTTCATGGACGTTCATACAACAGTTCTTTCAACCCTAATATTTAAAATTTCTTTTAAAAAATGTAGCAATACTATTAATTATAAATTTATTGCTTGTTTTTTATATTGCTTGTTATTTTAACTATTATGACATCCATTATAAAAACTTGCACACAAGAGGACATTAACCCCAAATATTTTAGCTTAAAATGTTCGTTTGTTTTGCTTGTTTTTTTTTAATTCTAACGACATTCGGTATTTGAACTTTTATGTACTTCCAAACAAAACTTTAACAACATCTATTTCATGGACTTTCACAGAAAAGTTTTTTCACCCAAAATATTTTTATTTCTTTTTAAAAATACTATTATTTATAATTTTTTAATGGTTTTTTTTCTTGAATTGCTTGTATTTGCTTGTTTTTTTTGTGCTATTAAAGTCTGTGGAATATTTTTTTGGTAGTTATTCAATGGCGAATGCCATTTTTGGGACTGTACCGCTCCCATATTTCATGGAGGATAAATGGCGCTTTAAATTATATTCTTCCAAAATAAAGTCTATAATACCTTTATGGTATGAAAAAGACGGTGGCAAGCAATTAGCCACTGTTAAAATGTGGGTGTTATGTACTGAAAATGCATTTGGTTCAATTGCTTTTACCACCAAAAAAACAGAAAATTATAAATATGAAATCCTTCAAAGTTTATTTTAAATGATGCATTTGGCTGTGTACTTTGACTTTCATCCAAATTCCGATTTTAAAGATTTTTTTGGCATATTTTATATTTTTGATATTTTTTATGTTTTATTATCTTTTTCTGGGCTCTGAGCAAATGTTTTGTTAATTCTTCAGTTCTAAGGATCATTTTTGAATGTTATCGAATAGATTGGATCATTTAAATTCATCCTTATTATATTTTTTTACAAAATTATAGCTTTCTATATTTTTTGTTTTATATAGTTTTTTGATGATTGATTTTTGATATTCGATCATTTTTGATCATTTTTGGGAGTGATGAATAAGTCTAAACTAAAATCTATCCAAAACAAGATTTGAAATTGTTCTCTTTAATCTTTGAAAATCCTTTTTTGAGTGGTCAACAAAAACGGATCCAGAACCAGAATACGATTTAAAAGTTTTTTTACAAGTTCTGGTCAGTTGTTTTGGCTTTACCGTTTTTCACGAAATCACAAATCCACGAAAACTCAATTCCCCGATCGCGATATTTCCCCGAAGGCGTCAGTTTCCCGAAAACTATAAAATGTCGCCGAAAACAACAATTTTCTGAAAACGACAATTCGCCGAAAATGACAATTCGCCAAAAATGACAGTTCCCCAAAACGACAATTCTCCAAAAAAAATGTAAATCAAACAAAACTTTAAAATCACCAAATCCTTTCCGGGGAATTTTAGTTTTCGGGGATTTATTGTTTTCAAGGAACTGTAGTTTCGGGGAATTGTCTCTTTCGAGGAGTAGTATTTTTTGTGGGACGTGCGTTTTTGGAGAATTGAAGTTTTATGGGAATTGTCCATTTCGCCGAATTGTGTGTTTCGGGACATTGATTTTTGGATAAATGCAGTTTTTGATGAATATAGATTTCGATGAATATAGATTTTGAGGAATTTCAGGTAATTGTGTTTTTTATGATCAAAAAATTAGAACCATTAAACAAGTTTCTAATTTAATTGCCAAAAAATTTATTTTTTGAAAGATTTCTTTTAATTTTTATAGTTTTTCTTAAATATTTTTGTTTTTTTCCCAAATATCTAAATCTTAAAAATAATTTCATAATTGTTTTATCTTTTTGATAATTATTGCTAAATATATATTTTTCTTTTTTAAAAAAATCTAAAATTGGGCAATTCATTTTTTTTAACGGGTTTGATTAAAGAGAAGTGAATAAAGAGTGCTATCTAAAAAAAAAGAAAAAAAAAATAGTTTTAAATTTTTTTATAGTTTTTCTTTCATTATTTTGCATTTGTTTTATAAATAATTTAATCTTACGAATAGTTTCATAATTTCATAATTCCTTCATCTAATTTAAGCTGAATATTTTTTCTTTTTTTAAAAACACATTTTCTTTGTTAAATATATTCGGAGTGATTTACAAGAATTTTTGATTGTTAATTATTTTATTGTTTTGCTTTATTGAATTTTGGTAAATCCTAAGAATATTTTCATCTTTATTTTCATCTTTATGACAATTTTAGCTTTTAAAAATAAACAAGTTACTTATTTCTTTGGCAATGACGAGAGTTTTTAGGAGTGATAAAAGAGTGTGATTTAAAAAATTGAAATTGAAAGAATTTTAGATTTTTTTTAATTTTTTTTGCTCAAATAACTATATTTTAGGAATTGTTTCATAATTCCTTCATCTTTATGATAATTTTAGCTAAATATATATTTTTATTTAAAAAAAAGGATTTTTTATAATTTTAATGAGCTTTTTTGGAGTGATCAATGAGTTCGATTTGCACAATTCATTTTTTTTGATTTATTTATTTTTTTGTAGTTTTGCTTTAATATTTTTGCTTTTTTCTCAAATAAATAAATCTTAAGAATAGTTTCTTAATCCTTCATCTTTATGATAATTTTAATTATTTATCATGTCTTTTAAAACTTTGAAATCGTATTCACGATCAAGCCGTCATTGATCTCTTCCAAAAAAGGACAGCGACAAAACAAAATGCACCTATAGAATCACATGATCGTTACCGTGTTTATTTTCTGCGATCTCGAGCCATGTCGAGTAATCTCAGGCAATCTGGCGAGCCATCTCGATGAACTGCATTTAGTGTTTCCCCCGCGCCACGTGAGTGCATTAAGAAAGTATACACAGTCTAAGACGCGAAACCGTCGCGTCGTCGCGCCGCGTCAAGATGTTTAGACAATGCGCGCGCTGGATATAACTGACGTGTGCGTGTTTATTTGCGTAGTTATACTTGTGTATACATTTCGTGGCACATTACAAGATATTATACTATATATATGCATTCAATTTAGTAGCACTGCACGAACAAAGGCTAAGGCTCTATGTGTGCGCACGCGCTGCGCTCTGCTACCAGACGCTAATCTAGATCGTGTATCCGCGCGCGCGCGTTTAAGCCGTTGCTCGCGCAGTAGTTCCAAGCGATCCGCGAGCGAGTTTGAAATGTATGTCTGTATTGGTGGTGTCTAAATACACGTGTATATACATAATATATATACTAAATTACTAGTATATATAGCATAGATATGTACATATGGATATGCTTGCAGAGAGTGCATAAAATGTATGTGTATTTTCTGCTGGTCTGGCGTTGGGTTCTTTGTGCGCGAGCGATCATTTATTATTCCAAGACAATTTACGTAGGCGCTCGCGCGCACTCCAAAGAAAACTTGAACAAACCAAGAGACTCGCTTCTGGCTTTTTTCGATTGAGTGTGTGTGTGTGTATGTTTGGCGTGTGTTTCGTGAATAAAACCGGTTTTGCGACTGGCTGTTTGTGTTTGTGTTTAAATTTAAATCTTTAAATGCACTCGCAGTTTGTATCTCTGTGTTTATGTATCTGTATGTGTGAGTGTGTGTGTGTGTGTGTACATACAATAAAAAACATTTACAGTGAATGCTGTAAGAATATTTAATATATATATACATTTATAAATATATAAATGCATTCAAAGAGATTGTGCCCAGCTGCACATTTTGATCACCTCACGCGTGCTTGGCATCAGCGCTAGGTACGAGGTAATAACATGCTTTTGTGTGTGTGTGTGTGTGTGTGCTGTGTGTACAACTGAAAGCGTGCTGCTTCTTAATCTTGGCAATAATGAGTACGTGTGTGCAGCGCCATTTTGAGAAAACGTATTTCTAACGTGTGCGCTTGGACTTTACGGCATGGCGAGGAGCTGCTGAATAATTGCGGATGGTCGTGCTTGGACTTCGAGATAAACTCGTTTCTTAAAAAAAAACTTATTTTCTGTGTATTTATATTATATATATTATAAAATATGCAAAAGTATATACACCTGAAATATTACATGATTATTTCAAACATTTAGCGACATTTTTAGCGACTAAAATACATTTACGCTTAATTCTATATGTAGATGCTTTCGAAATAACAAAATAAGCCACCCTCTGTAAAGCACACCACCCACACAATACGCTTGTTTTAGAATTTAACATAAAGCTTTTATGTCAAACGCTATTCCCACAAGCGGCGCGGGGGCGGCGTGGCGGAGTAACGGAGCCACGTTTAGACGACTTTAATTTTTCAATTCGCCACGCATTGTTAGCGCGGCAGAGCGAGTCCCAATGGAGCACACCCAATAAAAAAACACACACACACACAAACATACACATCCAGAACGTGTTGCCCCTCAAAAGCGAGTGCGGGCGCCCGGCACCCGGCTCCGTGATACGATTTCATACGGTGGTCGTCTCGATGCCTCCGACAAAAGCAATTGCGCGCGTACTGTATTTGTTTTGTGTGTGTGTTTTTTTTTGTGTCCCTCTCCATATAGTCTACATTTATCGACGAGACCCATACAAATGCAATTTGCAACGGGCAGCTCTTAGTATTATCCTGTGCATCCGTCAGACAGAGTGCATGAGGATTACAGGCAAAAAGCTCCAATACCGCTATGCAAACACGCGTTTGTGTGTGTACCGTTCGTTTTCGAAACGAGCAAAAAGCTTTCTGTGTTTTTTTTTTGTTGCGTTTTCACGTTTTCAAACAACGTGGAACGTGTAACACAAACGCAAACGCTAATCTAATTGTTCGAGTTTTTCTTTTCTATTTGTTATGTGGCTGCGCCAGCGTGCGCGCATATGCGAGTCGAGCGACGGCGACGCAGCGTGATGTGATATGCATTTTAAAACGGATCGTGAAAAATCGACGGAATAGGAAAATGTATAGAAAATATAGGATCAGTCTGGGCGGCATTGTGACAGATTTGCTTATGTGGCGGAAATTCATAAACAAACAGAATATCTGTGTATATATCCGACGCTTTGGGGCACTCTGCGGGTGGCGTGTGCCGTCTGCCGTTATTTTTGCGTTGTTGCGTAAATGCAACGCCCTCCCACCGCCCCTTCCGCTCCACCCGCGAACCAAACAATGAATTATCGAAATCATTATCGAAATTGGTTTTGTGCCAACGATTTTTATCCAGAATTGCGCGTATGCTGCCGCCATGCCGCCGCCGCCGCGCTGCTGCACTTTGCCACGACGCGCGCGAGCGGGCAGACACACGGGGTGCGGACGACGACCGACGACGGGGGAGTGTGTGTGTGTTAGTGGCGGCCCTGTTCAACGCACGTATGTTGCGGGATTTAATGGGCTGCCGTTCGCGTGTGTATGTTCCTATATATGTTCGACATATTTATGGGACATGCGCGCCGTTTTATTTGGCACGGAATTCTGTAAACACATATTCGAGAAATGATTGCACTTTCAGATTTCAAAAAAAAGCTCTGCGAATTTTTTCGTATTATTTTTTTCTCCATCCCCCCCTTCCTCACCCTCCCCAGGCTCTTCACCCCGCTTCACCTCACAATTACCAAATAAAACGGAAAATTATCACGACAGCGCCGCTGATTATGTATAAACATTTTTTTTCTGTGTATAAACACAGAGGATCTGTAATCAAAATTCGCGCTTGTTCAAAGTTTCGCAATTAAAAACCACTTGGCACAAGTTTTTGCACAATCCGAGCGAGCAGCGGGTGGTGGGCGGCGATGGGAGGTGGGTGCTGCGAGCCCAAGACACCCGGCAGCAGCGCACTCAGGAACGAGAATAATAATTCTTTCAATTAACATTACTAATTCCATGGAACAATACGGATCTGTATAATATACTATAAAAGCATAAAATAAATATACATAATATAGTATAAGAAGAACGTTAGCCCTTAGCGGTTAGTGGAGAAACGCCACTCCGTCTTTTTAAACTTGCAAAAATGCGCATAAACTTCAATCGGCACACCAGAAGAAGGAACAAACAGGAGCAGAACAGAATGAAAAGTATGCGCACCGGAAGAGCGAAAAAAAATCCGTCGCCCGCCGCCGTCTGAACATCAACATTGAAATATACAAGTTTATGTAATATGTAGAAAATATACATTGTATTTATATATGATAATAGGATTTCCGTGCACGCCTTTGTGTACCTTTTAATATTTTAAAATGGACGAAAAAGAAACTTCCCGTTTTCCTACACGCACACACACACACAGACACACATAGAACGAACCTCGGAGCAAACAGAGCACCGCACACAAGTGCATTAGATTTATTTTATATATATATATAACGTGTACATGTGGTATTATACAGATGTGCAGAGAAGACAAGACTATGTGGAACACATCAGACGCCACAAGCCACCCAGCAACACGATTTCCCGCAGGATTTATTTGGGAAAACCTAGTTTTCTGAGATGCGCGCTTGCGGGTTTACACAAAGCGCAACATTGTTCGCATGCATGCGCTGGCTCCGGCGACGGAGACGCGCCGGAGCCGCCACGTCGGTATGCGTGTACGATGACGATTCGAGACGGGGTAGATTGGGTAATAATGTCTTTGCGGTGTGCTACGACGAGAGTTCAGGTGGAGCCATCGGGAGGTGGTCGGGAGGTTGTTGGAAGCGTTGGAAGCGTTGGAAGCGTTGGTAAAATAGATGTGACATTTTTATAAGCATTTATGTGGTTTTTATTTTTATATTTAGAAATCTATGATTTTAATGCAATTCCGGGCTGAACGGATTATTGAGACTTAGATTATTGTGAAGTCAAATAAAGAGCTTTTGAAATATGGACAAGAGCTTTAATGCATTCCAATGGTTTAGGACCGAATGCAAGAGGATTGATTGCATAAATGAATAAATACAAATTGAGAAATTTAAATTAAAATTCAAATTCAAATTATTTTGACAAAAAAATCAAGATTTCAAGATTTCTTGCAACTTTAGCGCTAACCAAAAATAGATTTTTGATCACCTAAAAATTGTAAATTGTCTCAAAAAAACAGTAAAACAATTTCTGCTAACCAAATAAATCTAAAAGTGCGAAATAAAAAAGGGTAATTTTGATCTCTTGAATACTTAAATGTGTGCTCTGTGACAAAAAAATCATTTGTATACTAAAAAAGGTAGTTTTGAGCTCTTGAAAATGAAATTTTGTGCTGTACTTTAAAAAAAAACATAATTTTTAAAAATGCCTCCTAATAATTCAATAATTTTTACCAAGTTTTAGCAAGTTTTACCAATGAAAAACTCAGAAAATTCTAGTATAAACACTTTTTAAAGTTATATCTAGACTACCAATTCATAGATGGCGCTTCTGGACATGCAATGCAAAAAATATATTTGGTAGTCCACTTTTGCTGGGCATATATAAAATTAACAAAGAAATGTTTTATTATCGAAATAATAAGAAACCATTATTAAATCTATATATATTTCCGCTTAGTCTGTAAATGAACAATCGCATGCCCTTTGTGTAGCCCCACCTACCACCCCACTTGAAGCTTTGATATTTTATCAGGAGCGTGGTAATAAAAATCTCAAATAAAATATCAAAAATGACAAATTACTAGGAGTTTCTAATCCAAATTACAAAATTATGTTTTTTTTAAATTTTATTTCGCTTGTTTTAAATGGTAGTTAAAATAATTATTTTTTGTTGTTGCTTTGAATAAAAGGGCTCGAATTACCAACGGAAAGAAAGGTATATTTTCGAGTGTTCGGAAGGGATTAGTGCTTGCTAGTAGTTATTGCGAAGCAGATAATAAGTAAAATAATAGCAAAAAAATCAAAAGACTAGAATAAAATAAATTATTATTTACCAGGGAATGAAATGGAGGCTTGCCAAAATTTAAATTCAACTATAATACAATATTAAATGGTAATTTATAAGGACATTTTTAAATAGCCTACAGGGCAGAATTTAATCCGAAAACATTAATATTTCTAGAGTTCAATAGTATGAATTTATTATTTATTGGATCAGTGACCATTTATTTTAGAGATCCGTTTATATTGAGCGCAAATTTATTTACGGTGCACCTTTTTTTTTGGTCCACAATAATTTTATTTGGATGTCATTTTTTTCTGGTTGAATATTTAATTATTTATTTAGTAGGCACATCTTTTTTTATGAGGCGGTTTTTAAAATCTCAACAACAAATTTATGAGTTTTTCATCCTGATCAATTTGTTTATTTTGGGGTTACCAAAAAAAATTATCCAAACTATTGCCCAATATTTCGAATATATTGAAATGAATTTTAATTATATGTGTTTTTTTTATAGAATTTATTTTGGATTTGACATTTATTATGGCCAATAGACCACTTTTTATAGAATCATTCATGGAAATATGTTAAAAAACGCTATATTAGGTATGAAATTCTGAAATTCTCGATTTTCAATTTCTAATGACATAACATATTCGGTATTATCCATTATCAAGTGTAAAAAATATATAATCATACATGCGATTTGCTTGTACATGAATTGCAATTTAACATTTGTAATTTTAATATTAATATTTCTAACAACAACATCACTTACAAATATACGAGCTTTTAAAAACCAACAAATCGAAATACAAACATATAATTCACATAAACGTCAAGCCAAAATCGCTGGAACGAATATGTTAATCGCACAAATATAAATATCAAGAATGCAAATGGCTGATAGTTTGTTCGTAGAAATATTAATTGTGTGGATGTTTTTATCAATTTCTAGATTTTTAACTTCTGATGTGTTTTTTGAGCAGCAAGTTCTTTGTTTTATAAACTGATTGCTAAAATACAAAATTACGAATCACTTTTTCAGTAGAAAATTTAAATTATGTTTTTTAAACCCAAATTTAATCTCAATTTTACAAATTATTACTTATAATATCAAAACATATGGTAAGTATAATAAATATTTTAATGCCATTTAATATTTTGAAATATTTAAAAAACGAAAACAATTATTTTCATTCAATGGAAGTTTGTAAATTTGAAAATGTGCTTAAATCACACACACACACAACACAGCGCATTTTCAATACATTTAAAAATCATATTCACATTGAAGGGTCTGCACGCTGCGTGCATTCGAAAAGCTTCCGTTTAAAAGCTCCCGGATGAGCTCTCGAAATACATTCAATTCGTAGTTTTCATGATTCACTCAAGAAAGTCTTATATTTTAAAGTATTTGCAAGCGTGCAATCACTGTAAATACAAGTAGAATACCGGGTAATCATTTAAATGCACTCGCCATTAATTGTGATATCGTTTATAAATATAATAACTTGTTTTTATACATATATATTCGTGTACGTACATAATATGTACCATATATATAAACTCTATTCACATATTTGTGCGCTAAGTCATTTTTAATAAGCCGTATTTATTTATTCGTTGGCATTAACATTTTTCGAAATTGCACTTGTGCGCCGATTTAATTCCCTTTTGAAAATGCACAGAGAAAAGCACATTTTACTCGGAAATTCGCACTGCATTGAGTTTTGAGTTTTTTTTCTCTCTCCCAAATTGAAGATTCGAATTAAAGCGCTCGACTTTCTGGAGAATCGTGTATCATTACGGCAGAAATGGCAGCTAGGCGGTGCTGGAGTAGCATATATATATATATATATATATATATATATATAATCAGAGCATTAAAAACGACGATGCAGTCGGCCGCCATAAGCTCTCGAGAGCTCCTGATTGTTCGTTGG
>JAAAKO020015950.1:0-16263 GCA_010015015.2 Bolitophila cinerea
AATTTAGGCATACTTCTATGGAATATCTTTTGTCTGAACTCGTATATAAAAGCCAGATTTTTTATCAATCTTTTCGTGTGCCATACATAAAACTGTTCTTATTTGTTTTTATCTCTAGATTACATATTTATAGTTGTCAGTATCTATACCAATTCAATTCACTTCACTTAACTTTATTAGATAAAACGGTGAAAAATTTTTGATGCCAAATTGCCAATAAATGAAGATACAATTCCTGGGGTATTTGTTTTTTTAGTTCTTTAGCTGTAGCTATTTATTCTCATTTCATATATAATTTGGAAATGTTTGGTGAAATATAATCATTTTTACCAATAATTTAAACTTATTTTTAAAGTTATACATTTTTGGCCGCATTATTACCATCCGGAATCACTGTGGCGTGGTGCACGTACAAATTTCATGCAGAAATGAAATATTCGTGCGACTTTGCATGCTTCAAGTAATCGTGAAGTTCAGTAAGTAATTTGCACCTCCTACTTGCAAGCAGTTTACTCGTGTTTGCGTTCAGATTACGTGCAATGTTTGTACGCATATTGCATTGTATGCAGCTTGTGCCTATGAGTTTTCGACAGTTTACATCACGTAGAATTTTTCTGTTTCTTTATGTGGAAATTTTATTTTGCAAATAAAAAAATGCCCCTTCTACTGCGTGCAATTTGGAGGCATTATGCGTCAAATTGGTGGTGATATGCGTGCATTTTTTATAAATCTGTCCCTGCGTAAAAAATATTGTTTATATAAATACTAAAAAGTATTGTCGTAGTCATTGCTTGTGCGTGACTCGTGTGGAAAAATAAGCGCTTGAGAACATCACATATTCTCAACGATATATTGTTTTAATAACCTTTCATTTGATATCAAACACTTCTTAACACGGTTTACCAAAAAAATGGGATTTGACCGACGAACTCTAACTCCTATTGCCAAAACTCACCTATTTTTGGGTATTGCGAAATTTCCCTAAAATTCATAGTGGAAAGTTTCAAATATTAAAAAAAAGATGTCCTGATGATTTGCTAAAAAAAATTAGGTAAAATAAGAAAGTGTAAAGGACAATTTTTAAATTCTCTATATTAGTTTCGCGTGCATGTGATCGTGCTAGATTAGTATTTTAAATCGAGCTGAAACTTTGCTTATTGATTTGGTGCCGATGAAAATGCATTCTATTTAATTTTCCACTACCTTTCATTAGGGAGTGACCAAATATGGTCAACCATTAATTGGGCAAAATAGGTGAACATTTAAAAAACATTAGATTAAGTAATTTTTGTAAAAAATATCTGCTTCTTTACATTTAACTTTTTGCTGCCCAAAATAAGTTAGAGATGGTCAACGTAAGTTACATATACCAAGAAAAAAGGAATTTATATAACAATTTCGGTTTTTTAGGGTTGATTAATTTAAAATAATAAACTTTTTTTAATTTTATTTTATGCTCTTGAGGTTTTTTTGTTATTTCTAATATTTTATATTGCCTGGATTTTAACATTCTAGAATTTTGACTTTCCGGATTTATTATGAATCTCATCAAAAATAGCAACAATTGGTCCAATTATGTCCGGAAAAAATAACGAGGCAGCAAAACAAACTAAAGAAAGTCTGTCGCCAACCAATCTTCTCATCCTAGAACTACGCTATATACACATAGATCATAAACCGCGAAATGTACTCAAGTTTATCGTACTCATCAAATGACTTGCCGACAATCTGCAACTTGTACACCTTCTCTCGTCGTATACTCTCCTTGGCATAAAGATAAACAATTCCATGTCTCTGGCTGATCGATTTCAATTCAAACGCATCACGCATTCCAGTGACGTCCATGAATTCAAACCGAGAATTTGGGAGAGGTCTACGATTTACGTCATAGTTGACCAGTTTCAGTACGGGTCTGTCAAAGTGGATCTTTCGCAGAGACAGCACAGTGTAGCTGATGGTCTGCGCTACCGAAGCTGAACTGTAGCATAGCGATGAACTGCCAGCGCACATTTGGATGCACTGCCCGCTCATGTCGTCTCGGTAATAGTGGTCCGGGCACGGCGTCGGAACACACAGGTACGAACCCTTTGTGTTCAGACAGGTTTGATCAACGCTGCAGTCGTCTTCCATTGTGAGGCATTCGTCAATGTCTTGAGATGATTTTGGAAAATATATATACTCATATTTAAACTGTGCGCGGATTGTAAGTAGATAGACAGAGAGTGCATTTCGTACCTGAGCAGAGCATATTATTCTCGGAGTATCCCTCCGGACAACCAATGGCTTTTGTAACGATATGGTCATACTCATCAACGGCATGGTCACGCTGTGGAAGCTCTTTGATTGGCTCCGCAAGAACACATCGAATACCATTTGCTGACAGAACACTTCCTCGAGGACAAGTACATCGGTAGCTTCCAGACAGATTGATGCATCGATGCGAACACTTGTGCAGGGACCGGGCACACTCATCGATATCTAAAGATTATCGTCAGAATGAGGAGGTAGAAAAAAACATTTAAAGCTTATCTTACCAATGCACTGATTATCAATGTAAGTAAATCCGCTGGAACACTTCTTTTTTTCGTTTCTAGATTGTCTGAGATAAATAATTAACAAAATAGAGTCGTTTAATTCAAAGCTAACGACTTACAGAACTGTGATCACACTCCCATTTGGCATATTCACACTCATTTGGGCCGTATCCTCGCTGAGTCGTATAAAGTTTTCGATTTTTACAAACACCTGCAGCGGCTTCTGCTTATCCCCGGTTGGCAGCCTCGGATCGGCATCGTCGTTGTCGTCATAGCTTGCGGGCGATGGTTTTGGGGACTGTAGTTCCGTTTCAGAGTAATTATACTCGTCATCCTCGTCATAGTCCAAGTGGTCAATTGTCGATTCAGGCATAGGTTTCTGTAAAATTTAAGAAATAAATATATTGACAGTTCTTCATGTTAAGTAAAACTCCTATCCCTAAACTCTAGCCTTATCGCACCTACCCTCATATAGCTCCTCACAAAATTCGAGTTCGGGCACTTTGCATTCTCGCACTTTGTCGCCTCTACCGGTACTCCTTCACACATCCGACCACCGTACATTGGCTTGGGAGCACTGCACTCACGCTGCCTGAACTTTTGACCAACACCACACGTTTTAGTGCACATCGACCAAGCCGTCCATTCCGTCCAGCCTCCGTCAATGGCACAAAACTCAAGCGAGCACACCTTCGTCTCCGTCGCTCGACCCGAACACTCAGCACCGCCATGTGCCGCAGGTGGATCATCACATTGGCGACGTCTTCCCATGAAACCACTGCCACACGTTACGGAACAACCGCTCCATTCACTCCACTTGGACCATTGACCATCGACTGCACATAGCGGAACATCGCACAGTTCTTTGTGCTGCTCACGTCCTACACACGGTCGTCCTCCGTACTCTGGCGCCGGAGCATCACAGCGTCGCTTACGCTCTCTAAACGATCGACTGGGTGATCCTTCAACTATACATTGTAACGAGCACTCTGACCAATCGGTCCAGTCGCTCCATTTGCCATCAATCTAAAAGCCGAATTATCAAGATTATGTTTACGAATTAAACGAATTGAAAATCTGCATTTTACGATTAACCACAAATCAAACCAAATCCTAAATATCCCTGTTGGATAACCTACCGGACACGGAGACACCTGGCAACGTTCATGCTGAATGCGGTCGCCCGCACAGGTGGCATCTTTAGCATCAGCCTGGATTCCGTTTGCCTGCAAGCATACCCGATAGCGTTTGCGAAGTCCCCAATCGCAGGACTGACTGCATTCACTCCAAATGCTCCAGGTAGACCAATGCACTGGAACTTGATTAATATGGATACATTACAATGGGTCAATTTAGGCTAAAGAAGCGACCATCAAAATGATACACACTTACCATAAACCTCCACGTCGAAAAACTTACGCACAATGCCCTCACTGTTCTCAGCCCGGCACGTGTATCTACTAGAGTCATTTTTTTGCGGACTCATTAGTCGGTAGACCTGACCATCCGTTGAGATGTACTGAATCGAACTGTGGTCAGCGTGTACTAGATTATCTCCCTTTACACCATACAAAAAAATCTCAGTACTTCTTCAATCATTAATCATCAACTAATTCACCTTAAACCATGTGACACTTGCTTCTGGTTCCGCGCCAAGCAGCCGGCAGTCTAAACTCATACCAGCATTTACCTTCACTCGCACGGAAGTGTTCGTAGGCACCACAAATGCAGGTGGTTTCTTAACGATCACGTGAAACAACATCTCCGCCTGGCCTAAAGTACTATTGGCAAAGCAACTAAAGTCTGAAGATTCCAACAGCGATGGGATGCTCTGGATAGATGATTATTAAGATGATTGGCAATAATTTTGTTTATATATGATTACCAGAACTGGAGCACTGCCATCGAGAATAGTGGTCGTTCCGTTGGTATGAACCTGCAGCCAGGTTATCAATGGCACTGGTATTCCGATTGCTGGGCAAGTAAGCTGTACACTTTCGGCGGGCCTCGTCACAAGGTGCTCCACAAGATCGGTATCGTAGGACTGTGTACTTTTATCCTCATCCGTTGTGTTGGTCCGCAAAATGGCAGGTGGAACTAAACGGAAGTGATTCACCATATATGATATGAAAAATTCGTTTTTTTACCTACCCATAACGTTGACCCGAAACAGACGCTCGATTCGACCAGCCGTATTCGTAGCCTCGCAGCGATAAATACCTACATCGATAGAGTTCGTGTCTAGAATACTCAAAGTACGTCCTGAGTCTATGATGCGTATGTTCGATGTTGGACTGAGCTCCGAAGTATCTTTGAACCAAGTGACACGTGGTTTTGGGGTTCCAGTGGCATGGCACACGAGAATTGTTGGAAGGCCTTGCAAAACCTCCACTTCTACAGAATTGCCATCGGTCTTACAAAACGTAGGTGGTTCTAGAAACAAATCCCAACAATAGAAAAAAATTAAAACCGAAGATACGAAGATACGCTACCTACAATCTCAACATGAACGTCCCGTTGAACTTGACCGACGCCATTGGATGCGACACACGCGAACCGGGCTGATGATTTCTTTGCCACCGCTGGAAGAACAAGTTCAACTCCCACTTCGGTGTCCCCCCTTTGAAGAACCATCGCATAAGCACTGGTTTGGTTTTCATCCTCATTGGTGGTTTCGAAAAATGGTACAGGCTTGAAGTTAATACCATTTCCTTGCAAATCTATCCAAAGCCTGCTAGTTTCGTTGGGTGATGCCTTTGAAAACTCAGGATCGAAGTGAGTGAGTGATGTACTTAGTATGGTTATGCCATTCCGAGTCCATGTCACAATGGGTCTGGGATTGCCGTTGGCTTGGCACAACAAATGGAGGGAGTCGTTTTTGAGTTTTGTAACATTGGGACTTAGAAAACTGATGGAAGGTGAATCTGAAAATTGGGATTTGTTTGTATTGTATCTAGATTGAGATATGAACTTCGTACTGTACACCACCACATGAAACAGCACCGTCAAAGAACCAAACTGATTGCTAGCCACGCAATTGTAGTCTCCACTGTCCTTGACTTGTACGTTGAACGTTTGTCGGACTTCTGGTTGCTCATTCAAACGTTGGCTTTAAATTGACGATTTTTATTTAAAAGTTAACCGGAAAAATTATTCAAATCAAAAAATTACCCATTCTTAGACCATGTCTTTATTGGCGTGGGATATCCACTCATCGTACAATCCAATGTAACGTTAGCGCCAATGTCGACGGCAAGGAATTGTTCCAAATCTCCATCTCCCATGTACTTTGGAGCATCTGCAAGAAAAAAAGGTTGTTTCTTTCATCGGAGAAATTTGTTATATATGTATTAGTACTTACCAACGACCACAATATTAAAGACTTTCTCAGTAGAACCTTGACTATTGGACGCCACGCACGTATAGACCCCACTATCAGACAGTTTCGTTTTAGGCACCCTTAATTCTCTACTTTTCCAAAGAACCGTTTGGTTTTTAAGCCATGCGATCTTCATAGCAACAAAAAAACACAGTCATTATGTTGATGATACGAAGAGAAGAACAAATACCTCCGGTGGTGGATTCCCAGAAGCCAGGCACTCCAAACTGAGCAGTTCTCCAGCTTGAATGGTCACCTCCACCGAATCATTGTCCATTGGAATGATATCGTTGGAGGCGTACTCCTCGTCCATCAAAATCGTTGGCAAGGTCAGAACGTCAACGGTATAGGTAAAATTCGAGGAACCTGCTTCATTCTCGACCACACACGTGTACTTTCCGGCTTGCTCTGGCGTAACGAACGGAAAGTGCTGCCAGTACGGTTCTTGTTTGCTGGAACGGATTTCATTGTTATCCTAGATTGGTAGAGATAGACGTTTTAGTACAAGAGGAATTACTGGGATCACTGATTTTTGGATTTCGCAGTCAATAAATATTTCTATTCTGAATGTAAAATTAGGTCTAAATAATTACCATAAAGTTGTATCTTACCATTAACCACTTGACCTTAAGATCGGTTCTAAATGGACAAACTAATGATAGTTCATCTCCGGTTTTGACCTGCCTGTACTGCAGCACATTATCGTCTAGCCGTATAATTTGTGGAATAGCTAGAAACGAAGTCGAAACTTAATTTATTTTATAATTTATTTATCAACCTACCAATAACTGTAATCTCCACAGTTTTGACATCCAGTCCAAATTCATTATCTGCATTGCAAGAATAGTTGGTCGACGTTGTAGTGTTGCCAGATGATACATTTAAAATGTGCGTAACGTTATCTATAAACGCCAAGGTATTAGACGGCGATTTAAATGTAGGTTTTTGACAGACACTCACTTTCACGTTTAGTATCTCCATTTATGGTCCAAAATACACTTGGTTGTGGATTTCCGGTGGCCTCACATACTAAGGACACACTTTCACCGGGCAGGAGCTTTATAGTACTTTTAAATAGGGACGTAATGACCGGTGGATCGTTGATGACCAGGTAGAATAATTGTTGTCTTCTTCCGACCACATTGGAAGCCTCACACATGTATGCACCTTCCATGGGCTGGGATACATTGGCCAGGCGTAGTGTTCCGTTGTCTGCACTTGATTCTTCTATCGCTGCATTTGAGTGGATTGGCTGGCCGTCCCGACTCCAAGTTATGGTGGGCTGTCAAAAAAAAATCGGTTATTAGATTTTATGACCGAAAGATATTATGTTGAAACCAAATCGCCATCAGGAGACGCAGTTGAACATTTTTTTTAAGGCTACTTTGTTTTGAACACTTACATTTGGAAAACCAGTCGCCTCACAGGAGAACAATGCAGTTCTGCTAGACTGGACTCTAATTACATCATCGATTGGAGGATATATCCTAGGCATCACTAAGTAGAAGTTGTTTAATTGTAAGGTTACAACGAAAATTTTAGACTGTTACCATGTATATGTAAGATAACTTCTTGGGACACATGGCCCAGATCGTTTGAGGCTAGGCACTTGTAAATCCCTGAATCATTTGCTTGTGCTTTGAACCTATATAAACAAAACATCGTACACACGAACGAACCATAAAAAATAAGAGATTAAGGTAAATACTATTGTAACGCGCGCCCTAACCTTAAGGTACTGTTCATTGAAACGTATTTTCTAATATCTTCATGGAGTTGATGTCCGTTGAGAAGCCACGAGAAAGATGGAACTGGTATTCCGAATACATCACATGGGATTAGCACATCGTCACCCTCGAGACTGGTAAGCAATGGTTCAATCGTTGAAACCAGTTTTGGAGGAACTAATGTAAAGACAGTTATATGAAGGCATTGTCTAGAAAATGTTTATCAAAACATACCAATTACCAGCAATTTGTAGTCCCTGGTAACATTTCCAAGTGGATTCGATGCGAGACACTGATAGATGCCACCGTCTGTGTCCTGAACATCGGTCAGAGTTAACGTTTTGTGGGTTTGGTAACTGTTTCGAAAAATAGATGAGGATGAAAATTAAAGTACTTATTATTAGATGAAAGTATATTTTTATGATATTTTGAAAGGGTTTCACGAAATGATCCTAATTGAGTTATTAAGGAAAACCAAACCAAATAAATTGAACTTTTTTTCTCAATATAAAACACGAAAAATGGCAACAGATGGATAAAATGGCGAAACAAAAAAATCCTCAATTGGAAATAGTCACTGTATGGCAAAATGGAGAGAATTATCGATAGCTCTATTGTCGAAATGCAACGAAGTGGTTCAGTACGTGTTATTCGCCAATAATATGGTTATTTTCAAAAAAAGGTTTCATAGAAATATGGTAAGGAATTTAATGGCAAAACACTAATATTTACCGAGGTTTTTGATACTCTTTGGTATTTGATATATTTTTTTTTGGTTGTGTATCAGGATTCAAAAAGGCAAAATAAAACCGATATACCAAAACGTGACAGTTTGGTTCTTGGACAACGGAAGTTAAGGAAGCGGTCATGACGGTCAGCTTGGTTGAACTGCCAGATAAATAGGCTTTTAACTGAGAATGAGCTTAATATACCAATGATAGTTTTGCGTCATTTCGTTTTTATTGTTTTTGCATTGTTCAATATTGCTTTAAATTGTACACCATATGCTTCATTCTGATTATATTAACGAGATTCGCGAATTATTATTATTATTAATATTATTACAACATATTTTACAAATATTACCGATATTCTCATATATTTCCAAATATTATCGCTTACAAATTATTACACAATATTACAGAAAATACAAAATAATTCATGTATTAAAAAATACACACTCACGGACACAAAAAGTACTAATTTAACCAGAAACCCTCCTGAAAGTATGTAATTTTGTGTTATTGTATGGCACCTTGACATACAATAGGAATACATCAATAGAAATCGGTTCACGGAAGATCGACCAACGGAATAAATAAATAACCAGAGAAAGCACAATGCGACCTCATGTGGCGCCATCGCGAGGATCCCACCATCTTACTAAAATCTATCTATCTATGTTGCCTGTGTTAAACGTCGTTAGAATACGACGTTCAAGACCATATGAATGCAACGCAAGGTTGTATTACAAATATTATAGAATATTACAAAATATAAAAAATATTACATAATATTCGCAATATATTACAGTTATTACCGATATTCTAAAAATATTACAGATATTACCAGAATTAAAAATATTACCGATATCAGGAAATATTACAGATAATCTTAAATTGTGTACACCAGTAGTAAAAGTCTGTGATGAGAGCAATCGAGTCGAATAGAGTGAGTTTTTATATGAAACATTTTTTTTTGTTCCCACACATGCTACAGTAGTTTTGACTGGCGTAAGATATATTACTCGATTCGACTCGATTCGACTCGATTCGACTCGATTCGACTCGATTCGACTCGATTCGACTCAGTCGGTCTTCCACTACAGATTACACGAGTGAATTTGCCTCGATACTCACATTCTACGGTCGTTCGCAATCTCTGTGCCATCCTTTGTCCACTGTACCACCGGCTGTGGATTACCCTTGGCATTGCAACTTAAGTACGCACTGGCTCCCGATTGGATTACTTCCCTGTGTTCTGAAAGTGCATCACGTTCCATGTAGGGCGCCACAAGAACATCCACATGTATGTCCATCTCATCGGAACCATTCTCATTATCCAGCCGACACGTGTATTTTCCAGCATTGCCATTGCTTATGTTGTGAATTTGCAGTCTGTATTGCGCCACATTATCTTGAAGATCTTCCTCAAAATCGGCTCGAACATTTCTGTGTTCCGCATGATTCTCACTGAGCAAAACCTGATCCATGAATGACCATCGATAAGTAACAATAGGATTGCAAAGAGTGCAGCCACAGTTTATGGTGACGTCGTCCCCTTCGTAGACACTCATCGTAGTGGTTGAAGGTCTCTGGATAACAGGAGGTTCTGAAAAAAAACGATGTAATATAACGATTTCCAAAAAATGTACATAATTATTTACTTACTATCGCTAACGCCCCTCAAGATGAATGTCTGACTTTTACAAGTGCGACCAGGTACCCGATTGTCGAGGTTACAAGTGTATAATCCTTCGTCGGTTGACTGAAAGTTCGATATCCTTAGGTCCCGTGAATGTCCGAGCTCCGACTGATTTCCAATCAGGAACCATTTAATCGTAGGCGTTGGATTGCCACTCAAATGGCAATTTATTGTTACATTTTCTCCGTAAACCACTTGGATATCTAGAAATATTACATATAAGCATCTATAAAACAACTTTATCGTAAATTAGCTTAAATTTAAATCTGACCAACTTCGTCGTCATTTGCAGCACAATCTGGTGGATAAAGTACGTCCAACACGATGTGGGCTTCCTGAACGTCCGAAGCGCCTCTGGTGGCCACACACTTGTATTCTCCAGATAGATCTCTTCGAATGTCACGAACTATTAAGCCATTGTCGGTTTCCTATGACATAACCAATTATTAAAAACTGATACAAATTGGTCATTTCTGGTTCCGATACTTACTTGGAAATCAACACCATCTGTTGGTGTACCATTGAACCACCATCTAACGTCAGTATTGTTTCTGGATGGTAGCACTTTGCACGCAATGAAAACATCCATGTGCTCTGAGTACTCAGTCACGGCGGAATGTACCAAAACCCGGAGTTTTTGCTGGACAATCACTGGCGGACATGGTTTTTGGAAGCTAAGTTCTCATAAATGGAGAGATAGAAAAGAAAAAGTTTACCTTTGACATGAGCTGAAGCTTCTGCGAAACCCTTGCGATTCACTGCGTAACACGAATGCTTGCCGGACCAACTGGAGTTAGCTGCCTCCACGGTGAAGTCAATGGTAGTTGTTTGGCTGTGACAAATTGTGTATGCTCTTTATAGCGATCTGAAAGATGTAAATGGTGGAAAAGAGGATACATACTTGAATTCGTATTCCCTGATAACGTTATTGCCTTGTTTCCAGTACACCATCATCGGAATTGAGGACTGTGCATAGCAGCTCATCGTGAATGGTTGCAAATCATCCACGGACAGGGAACTCGGTGTGATGTACACTTCAGGAGCACCTTTTAGCGAAACGAAAATGATTTAAATAAAACTTATATAACCTACTAATTTGCGATATACCTACTTTCTTCTGTGGACTGGATTACAGTGGACAGTAGTCTATTCAGCGTATGTCCATCTCTGTCGAAACCATGGATCTAAGTAGCAGAAAATCATTAGCATTATTTGAGTTTTGATAATATAATCTTCATGTCAAACATCAATTTTAAAGGGCTGTCTAGGCGGATGAAATGGCTCGGTGACGTACAGCTGCTCATCCAAATCATCGGTACCGGTTTCAGTCTGTTCCAGCTTTCTCAAGGGCAACTTGAACGAGATCGCCTTCTCAGCAGACGCATCTTGTTTGTCATAGTACAAAGATATCTGCACGGAGGTCAAGTTTTGAATGAGACTCGAGTTCGAAGGTGAGATCGTGAGCACATTGCGTTCTCCTGGTTAACAATTAAGGATAAAATAGTATTAAATAGGTGTATGCTGAAATAGTAGTAAAAACTAACCCAGCATCGGATTGAACAGAGTCTCCGCGATTTTGGTAGGCGGCCGCACGGAGAATCCAAAATTAAAGTTTACATCGCTCAGCGCAGTCAAGCGCACCGAATGCGGGGAGTTCGAGGAGGCTTTAATATTCCATTGGCCTGGCATGGGATTTTGGATGTTCACAACGCGCAGATTCTCTAGATCCACGCTAGCCTTTGTCTCAAGATAGGGCTGCTTCTGGGGATCGGTAACGCTAATGTGCGGCTTCTGGCCGGCTACGCTTACACTAAACTCCTTCAGGTTGTCGTCAATGGACAGCTCTATAGAGTGATTCTTGGCTGCGTTTGCGTCCACATACTTGAGTGCCACTCGACGAGAGCTCAGCGAATTTTTAATATCGTCCAGAACCTTTTTCGAGGCACGAATGAATACTATTATTAATTTGTGAACGGTTACATTTACAGTGTTCACATACTTCTGAGATATCCTGAGTCTGAAGATCGTAGACTTGTCCATTGCTGGCAGCTGCTAGTCGGACGAATACATTGTATCCGGGCGAAAACTTTGAATTGCAGAATCCAGTTATCAGGAAAGTCAACTGTTGAATAAAGGGTAAAGTATAAAGGCAAGTAAAATTTTAGTTTTGGGAATAAAGTGTTTAAGGGTTCCTATTGGATAAGTATAATTTACACTTGAGAAGCCCAGATAAACTAAATTGACCATTCCAATATGACCCATAGGGCAGACTTTCGTAACACGCACCAAAATAAACCATTTATGGTAATGTGACTATTCTGAAGAGCCAGTGTAGCTGCTTTGACCATACCAAAAGCTAATAATTTTTTAGATAAGCCAAATGCGTCCGATTATGTATTACAAGTCATTTATATCTTACGTGATGCTTGTTCAGAGGGTAGAATATGGTGAAATTTGTAACTGAATTGAGTACCACGAAAAGCTGAACTGATTACCTAAAGTGCCAGTATAGCTGACCTAACATTCGAACGGACAGTGTATTTTTCCATTTTTAGACTATTCCGAATACACACATTTGAAATCCGACCTTAATTCACACCTAAAAAGTTCAGTATATACCTGACGTAAACCTTCACCCCCCCATTCTGCAAACATGTCAATTTAAATGCAACATTTCCTTACCGTTGTCTGTTTTCTCTGTATCAGCGACAGCACCTGGGAATCAAGTGCAAAGTCCTTGGCAATGGCATCGGTAAAAACGTAGACGTACGACTTGGGTAGAGCGTGCTTCAGCGCGGCCGTTATTCCATTCAATGCAGACTCTGGGCAGTCTCCGCCGCCCCAAAGTTTTAAATTGTCCAACACGTCCATGAGTTCCGCCTGATCTGTGGTCACCAGCTCTGGACCAATATCTATATACAAAAACAGAGAAATCTTATTCAAATTAGAATGAACTACTAATAAATACACGTCTACTAACGTGGATCCCGGAACGGCACAAATATGTAATTGTAAATCGGATTATCCGGTCGATCAGCGAATTTCTCAATGATCTGCTTGGCTCCGGTTCGCAATTGAATCAGACACCGTTCCATTGATCCGGTGCCATCGAAAACGATAACCAAACTAGACTGGCCCGGTTTCGGTCGATCACTTGTGGCCTGTGTCCGAGACAGGTCCGTGATCGTTCGTGAGCCGTCAGCGTTCTCGTTGATCTTCAGACTGCCGGCTGGAGTTTCCATTAGGGTTGGTATGAATTTATCAAAATCTGAGGCCAAAACTGTTTGGAACGGTTGCTGAAGCTGTTGTTCTCGTTTCACCTTTGCCTCAACTTTTGATTCCTCATTTTTCGCATCGATTGAATCTCTATTATCCATAATATTCGGCGTGCTATTTCCTTTCGCATCATCATTCCCTTCATTTGCACTTTCAACCTTTTCCAATAATAATAATGGTTGGACTGACGATGATGCGCTCTCATCGGCCTCGCCACTGTCATACGAATCTGGTGTTTTGTTGTTACGTTGTCCGATATCGCCTCGTAACAGTGCATCCCAAAGTTCATCCTTATCAATTTCCGAAGACACATTAAAACTCTTTGCACTGTCGCATTGGCTCCAGCAGATCGAGAGGTAGATAAGCATTGATGTGATCACAACAGCACGTGGCCTTGTCATGGTCACTTCTGACGTATGTGTTTATTAAATATCGTATAGTAATTTATATATGTTATTCAACGTATTTTGATCACGTAAAAAAACATAGTTAGCAAGTTTTCTGCGCGTTCTCGAAAGTCGAAAGACCCAAATGAATCACTTCCGTATTTTTATTTAGGTGATGGCGTCAGCGAAAACACAAAGCACCAAAAGACCACGTCTACCAATGGCAAGCACTATGACACAACTGACGAACTGACCGCGGCAATCATTATGAATGACCGCAAAAAGCGCAGTTAGTATGAGTGTGTGTATGTGTGTTATCAGTTATCAGTCTAACTCAGTCATGACCTAAGTTCAGAAATTATATATAATAGTACTGTATAGAGTTTAAAGGGCCGGTAATATCAAGCGTAAAATATTGTAAATGTCATATAAACTAATGCGACGCACATTGAATGCCATAAAGATTTAACTTAAAAGGTTTTTTTTAGACAGAATTTTCTTTATTATTTAATTAGCTCTAAAATCGAACCAATTGATAGGTTTTATTCGGTATCTTTTAAAATGCCATATAGATTTACAGGGCGATCACTTAAAAATGTGTCTCTATCGACCAACCTCGAAACGGTTCTAATTGGCCTTAAGGGTGTATGGGCAGTATCCAACTAGGTCATATGGGTTTTTGGGGTCATGTTTGGTTCCCTTTATTAAAGATAAGGAAAATGGTGAATATGTTATGTAAATATGTATATAATATGTATATAATATGTATATATGTGGTTCGTAAGTGGATGTCACACATATTTTAGGGCAAATCAAAGTATATGACCTTAGTAAAATATCTGTATTTCTTCAATTTTTTTTTTCAATATGGCTGATGGTATTGGATTGAAATTTAGTTTAAGGATCTTGAGGAACAATTGTTAAAAAAGAAATGCAAAAATGCTAGTATCTAGATCTACACATTAACATTAACAGACGTAACCCAAACAAAAATTACGAAAACAATTTATACTGTTTCATACTTTTTAGACACTTTTAAGTTCCAAATGTACATATGTTTCATATTTCAGTTACTGTTATTATTATTACTATCGGCTGATGGTATCTTGCATTAAAAATGTAAAAAATACTATTCGGGGAAATAAAGAAACACTTTTGGTTAAAAATATATATCTACTGATTATTTTTATATATCTAAGTAGTTTATATTGTATTTTAATATGTCAATATATGTCTCTCAAGGATATAAAAGCGAGTAAAAATGTCAATTGAAGTAATCCTTTTTATACAATTCATATAAAAATAATTTTAATCTAGTTTACTTTATAAATTGTCAATCTAATTGAAATTATAATATAAAAACATGCATACTAAAAACTAGTGATTTAAATATAAAAAATCTCTCCCATTATTCCTCAATAAACTTAACAAGTACTTTATTGAATAAATTATCAGTTTACTCTGATGATTATTTCCAAGTTTAAATAACACTATACATTTTTTACTTCTGACCATTCTTAGGTTTCTTCGGAAGAAATGTTCTTTTAAAATATTGTACAGGTATACATTTCTACCACCGTCGAAGAGGAAGGTCTCTACAAAATATAAGTAATCAATAATTTTATAATATTTCAGTTTAAATTATCAACATTACAAGATTAGATTATGTTTAGGTAAAGTATTCTATTTTGTTATAAAAATCACAGATTTTTTTAAATTTTTTTTTCTTTTTTATATTAAACTATAAAGTATATAATCCACAACCCTATTTTTTACAAAAATATCGAGCAGCAATTGCACCGAACATTAAACAATTTTCGCAAAACGCCAAATCGACAATAAGACAGAAGCCAAAACCAAGGATTTGTTACCAGAGTGTGGAAAAAGTAAAGAAGATCAAAGCATTGAGGCTAAGGAACAACGGGATAAGTGTGTACAGCTTGCTACTCGAATGCTCACTTTGCTTACAGAAAAGCGGAACAGATTATAATATAATCTATCTAATATAATCTATATAATATAATCTAATATAATATAATATAATAGTTATAATATAATCTGTTCCGCTTTTTCTGTTAGCAAAGTGAGCATTAGAGTAGCAATCTGAACAAGAATTGGGTAATTCATTCGATTTCAATGATTCGAGTATTTTGAGTCTTTTAGATCAACTGAACGACTCGAAAAGACTCGGTCATTCGAGTCTTTTAGGAAACTGTTTTTATGTAGTGTACATAACAGCTATTTTAGCAAATCAACGTTGCATGTTCGAGTCTCTCGTTCATTTGAGTCTTTTCTCTTTTGAGTCTCTCGTTCATATAAGTCTTTCGTTCATATGAGTCTCTCGTTCATATGAGTCTCTCAATGTCTCTCGTTCATTGTGATCATTCGTTCAAAGAGTCATTCTCTCACTTTTCACATGACTCTTGTTCTCTCGTTCAGGCCCTGTATTTTAATTTTCTAATTCAAATCTCACGTGAGTGAGTGACTTTTTTATACATATGTATATGTGACGTCACATATGCAAGATGTATAAAAAA
>JAAAKO020015961.1:0-16263 GCA_010015015.2 Bolitophila cinerea
AGCGTATGCACAAGTGTATAAATCTTAAAGGCGAATATTTTGAAAAGCAATAAATGCATTTTTGATTTTACATATTTGTTTTTTCATTGCTAGGCCAGGACTATAAGTATATAAGTGCCCTTCGTATGGGGTCCGTCCATTTTATGAGTTTACACAATTGGTTAGGGTTATGTGACCCTTATGCTGAGCCATAGGAGGATCCAGAAAATAGTTTGGTAAGGTAACATTGTGTCATGATTTCAAATTTTGATTTGACTAAAAATAAATAAATTCTGTTTCTCAAAATTCTGCGTTTTCAAGATTATGAATAATAAAATTCTGAAAAAAAAAAATGGTTTCAATAAACATTAATGCGCACGTTTGTGTGCATTTTACAAAAGAATCTAAATTCCCAGTTGGTGCCAACTGAAATTTTTCCAGCAAGCTGAAATCAAAATGAAGTTCGTATTTGATTGTATTTGGGATTATTGAATTGTTTTTATTGTAAAAACCATATGAAAAGATGGCGGTTATTTAAGTTCGGAGTGCACATTGTTTATTTTGAGATTTTAATAATAAACAATCAAAAGGGCGTATTAAACATTGAATAAAGAAAACACAGGAACAGCAGAAAAGTTTCGCTGATGAGACAACGCTATACAAAACGTTGGCATGCAGTTTTTTTCAGTTTGTAACTCAAAGATCTAGTATGCAATTGAACAACGCGAACAAATGTTTACAAGTGTGCGTGTTTGCGTCTTAAATATGTATGTATTTTATTATGGATATAGAAAATAAATAAGACGCAAAAGAACTCATTTTTTTCGTATCTGCGCATCCATTGTAGTACTAGATCTTTGGTATTAAATAATAATGCCGACCGCAATTTTTTTCAGCGAGAACTCAGTACCACTTGTAAACTGAAATTCAGGGCAAAACGTCCTAACCAAAATCCACATAATTTGTGACAAAGTAAAAATATTTTTATTATTTTGGGAAAACACTTTTTTAAAAAATATCGATTTATTTAAAAAAAAAATGTTGCCAATAATAAATTTAAGTTGCAATAAATAAATTAAAGACACCAAAAGCAAATATTGCTACAAACATTTTTTTTTGGTGCCATACATTATTTATTTTGGGTAGTGATAGCAAAACCGGTTTCGGAGAAACTAGTTAACCGGTTAAAACGATCATATTTTAAAACAAAAAACGGTATAAAACCCTATAAACTTAACACAACCATAATACGCATGTCAAAACCCCAAATATATATATGTTTACCAACCCTTAAGAAAACTTAATGCTGTCTCTTTTGAGAAATTATTCGATTTCCTTATTCAATTTTTCTGATTTTTTTTTATCTTTTACACCAGCCTATTTCGCTGTATAAAAAATCAACTTAATTGACCGAGTCTACGATGATGTAGAAAAATCTTACTTATTACATATGCCTCAAAGGGAGCTTTCTGATTCGATGAAAGTAATAAGTTTTTAACAAAAAGAAGGACCATTTTTGAGCTACAATTAAGATTTTGATTTTTTTCATCAGGTGTCGGCGATAACCGGTATGAATCCCGTCTCTGATAATTGCAAGAAGTTGAATAAGAGATGTACAATAATATTTTGGCTGAGCCTGAATAACGGCACCTGAAGCTATTGATTTACTATAACCATATAGGAAAATTAATAAAATATATCAAAAATAAAGTGAATTATAGAATTTTCTAAAAATCCATAATAACGAATACAAATGCTTCATCAACCACAACTTTAATATATTTTTTTTTAAAGGGTTCTATACAATAACGTCGTGGTCTAAATCGTCGTGACTAAAACGTCGTGGCCTAAAACGTCGTAGTTAAATCGACGAGGGCCTAAAACGTCGTGGCCTAATACGTCGTGAATATTCTTGTCCCTCAATGATATTTCAGAACTTTGGTAGTCTTTCACTCGATTTTTGCTACCATTCTGTTTGTTTTTTGCTTCGCAATAAAACAAGCATAATACTAACAAAAAACAAGTGAAAGACAAGCAATCAATACATACTTTGAAAACAGTATTCTAATAGCGCGCTACCGCGTGCACTTTCTTTTATAATATCAAAATAGAAATATTCTGATGAGATATAATTGCTAGATTTACATACTTAGAGAAAGACGACACAGTTTCTGAAAATATACAATTTATTTAAAAATTCTGGTCTGACACAATTTCTAAACATTTTTTGTCATTTTTTTGTATAAAAACAAAATTTAGAAAAAGAATACTATTCTTTAAAATAACAATCCATTAAAATGGCAAAAAGGGAAGTGAAATAGTAATCTAGACCTTCACATTTTTTCGTAAATTGAATTATTTAATTTATCAAAGCCAATTTCAGAATTTATACCATCAAAAAATAGATGGAATATTTATACCACAACGTATTAAGTTTACGACGCTATATGCCACGACGATTTAGGCTACGGCATTTTAAACCACTACGATTTAGGCCACGACGTTTTAGTAAAGACGATTTAGACCACGACGTTATAGGCCACGACGTATTTGTATCACGACGTTTTAGAACTACGACGTTTTAGGCCACGACGTTTTAGTCACGACTATTTAGGTCATCACCATTTTAAAGAGTTTGATCTGTTATATTAGAACTTTTATCAAATAACCTAATTTTATTATTATTAAGAACTAAAAAACGGGTATTGATGATAAGCGGATGAGGGACCGTCTCACAGAGACTAGTCAAGCACGTAGGACACCATATGGGCTTATTGGGTGACAGGCAAACTATACCTTGTATAAATCTCCCAAAATATCTTTTGTTTCTTTTTCTCTTTTTGTTTTTGTTAAAAAAATAAAAGTGCTGCGCTCGCGGTACCCGGGTTTTGTTGACAGCACTAAAAAAAATACTGTTATTATATAAGTCGCCTTTTGTAATGTATAAATTGAAATTATCAAATAACAGAATAAATATACATATTAAAACTTATAAAAAAAATACTCGGACTCTCAAAAACACAAATTTTAAAGAAATGCTGTTTGCTGTAAAATGTATATTTCATTATTTATATAAAAGCATATTGAAAAGCCCAAACAGTTTACTCTATATATATACAATTCGCTGCCATAAAAACCGTCTCTAAAATAATTACAAACATCCCACTAAGCGCTTTGCACCCGCGATTATTGCAGTTTAAATTGTTTCCACTTGAAAAACATTTTCATCTTCGTCGTTGTTTCTGCGGAATTCTCTAACAAAAACAGAACAGGAGTGGTGGGTGGTTGAGGATACAGTCAGTGTACATATATAAGACACAAGTATATGTAACATGTTATTTGTAAACGTATTTATGTATATTGTATATGCATGTAGATATTTACGGTGGAGCTGGCGTTGGAGCATTCAGAAATGCTGTATTTTGTATATAGTCGTGTGGTTTAGTTGCGTGCATCTCCTTCGAATCCTCTTAAACATGTACCCTCCCTGGATGGTGTACATGTACAGTGTACACTTTACCAACTACACCGTGCACACAAAACCTACATAATTAAGACGGTTTCGAGTAGATTGTGTATACGCTTATGTGCAGCATAAGATTTCTGTTTGTGTCTATGTGTGTGTGTATGCGTGTTGGAGTAGTTGGAGCTGGTGAACTTCCTTTGTTGATGCTGTTCATTGTAGAAACACTCAAAAACATCCCCGACCCCGTATATAATATATGTTTATAAACGCGTTTCTGTTGCTATATAAACCCGTTATACCCGCCATCACCTTTCTACCGAGGAGCGATTGCCTACAGTACAAAGTTTATCTCTATTCCTGGTACACGCAATGCAGAGCATATAGATTATAGAAGTCACCCTTGATTATTTCGAAGTAAACCGCGAGAATAACGTTCTACAGAATGAAAACATTTTCCAGGAAACCGATTGCGTATTTTATATATTTTAGAAAGCCCCAATTTCCAGAACACAAAGAGCACGTGCTAGATGCTAAATGGATAAATGCTTGGATAAATTGAACAAGATAAATTTAATGTTGTGCAGTGTGTTTTCCGACAAAATTTTCCTCTCAGTGCTCTAATTAAATGGTACGTGTTACTGATTAGGGTCTAGTCCGGTGAGTGTGTGTGTGTGCCCGCGTGACCGTTTAACCGGTGGCGTACCCTGACCGCAAGGTTTTAGGTAAGCGAATAAGCTAACACATTAACTTCACTTAAGTTATACTAAATAAACTAATGAAAATTGTGTGTGTAAGGGAGAGCCACAGAGAAAGAGATTGAGTATATTTGTTTATTGATGAGGACCCACCAAAACCGATTCGAGTAAATGGCGAGCGTGTAACTCATCCGTTTAAAAAGCGTCAGAGTTTATGTAAATATTTATATAAAATCAATAACCAATCAAAAAGCAATTTATGCGGTCGTTACGAATGAACTTTATGTTTGATAATAAACAAAATATGGTCGTCGAATATGTAAATTATACAGAGTTTGATTGGATGTCCTTTAAACCGTTTGGAAATATGGATCGAAAAGTGATAAACACGACCGACAAAAAAATAAAAATAAAAACGATGAATATTTGGAAACTTTGTTATGGATGTTTTTAATTTGTATTAAATTATGTTTCATAAATATATATATAAATAAATTTTGATATTGCTATTAATAATAACCTCAGAGTTTGTTTAAGTAATCTTGAAAGATGAAATCTTCTTCGGTGGGATTGAACTTATGCGTAAGAACACACACACACACACCTAGAGTAGAGTAATTTCAAACTTTTTCCAATTAAAAACGTATGATGAGTGCTCCAACGCAAATAAAGAAGTACTTTGTGTGTATAATACATATACTCTCAAAAAGTCTTTGGCATTTGCATTAGTGCGTCATCTCATTAAACATGTATATATATATACATAACACAAGTATTTCTCGCATTTATTATATAATATACAATGCTAAAGATTTATTACACGAAAACTTTGTACAGACTTTTTGTTAGTGTTTCACGTTTTAATTAAAGCGAATCTGAGACGCAAAGAAATGCTCGCAAAAGTGAAAAGTTTGTAAGATGCAAATTGCAAGAGGCTCAGCGCTGGTTCCTGTAGATGCCAGAAAAGACATCACTTTGCATTTTGAGCATGTTTATGGGAATGATTTTCGGGAATTATAGCAACAACAGACAGTTCTCATATATGTATATATATATATGTTATGACAACTGTCTGGTTTAAATCATATATAGCTGTCTTTTTCTTTTTCAAAAAAAAATACACTTACATCATTATTTCTTAAACTTTTATTTGCGTCACTTGATCTTACAGTTCTAAATGTTGAACCAACTCATCTTTAGTGCTAACCGTGCTATCTGTCTAGATCGGTACAAAGCCATTTAATCGAAAGCCATTTAGCCGAATGGTCGTTTAGCCGAATGGCCGTTTGGCCGAATAGTAGTTTAACCGAATGGCCGTTTGGCCGAATGGTCGTTTGGTCTCATTCGGCTAAACTGCCATTCGGCTAAACGGCCATTTGGCTAAACGGGGTACTTTCGTTTGTATTTAGTAATCTGTCTTAAGTTCAAGTCTGTAGTCAAATTGATGTTCTCGGTATATCATATCATGATCATATATTCATGTCATATTCAACTCCAATTACGTATACCCCACCTACATTTTATAGAGACTATAATAACATCGACACTGCTTCTTTAATTAGTAATACAGCTTTGGCTGATTTAAATCAAATCTATAGTGCTTTGGAAATTAATGAAAAGGTCTACCTTTTTAAAAGTGTAATTACAGACCTCTTTGAAAAATATGTACCATTAAAGAAGAAAAAAGTAACTACAAATGCATGTCCTTGGTTAAATGCTGCTGTCAATAGGGACGCCCATGCTGCCTACAGGCGCTCTAGATTGAAATCTGACTAGGAATGTTTCATTTATCATAGAAACAATGCTGTACTTTTATAGAATCGCGCTAAAGGGTTGTATTATGAACCAAAACTTAGTTCTACACTGTCATCGATATAATTATGGCGAAACATTGGTTCAATTGGAATAAATTTGAACAAAGACACTTATAGTAAACATAAACATTTTTCTTGTATTTTGAATCCCATTAAAAATGTGAGAAAAACTAAAATATTCCATTCACTCACCTGAACTTAATGTGAATGAGTTCTTGTTATTCCAGACGAAGTTTAAAAGTCGATATATGATATAAAATCAAATGCTTTTGGTATTGATAATATTTCAATCAAGTTTATAAAAATTCTGCTGCCCACTATTCTGCCTATGTATGCCATCTATGTAAAACTATTGTCACCACTTTCGTTTATTCTGATTAATGGAAGCGTGCGAAGGTTCTTCCATTACCAAAAATTTCAATACGTCTTTAAGTCTTAAATGATCTACGCCCTATTAGTATATTGCCTGCCATTTCCAAGTGTGTTGAATCTCTGATAAAAATTCAAATAAGTTATTTTGTTAGAAATAATTCGCTTTCTGTAAAACTGTCTGGATTTAGACCTAACCATAGTACTACTACTTTTTTGCTTCAAATTATTGATGACATTCGTGGCGAATTGGATAGAAAACACTTAAGCGTCCTTCTATTTCTTATTTTCACAAAAACATTTGATAGTGTAAATCATGATCAGTTATGCTACAAACTACGTGACTATTTCAACTTTTCCTCTTCAGCAGTTAAAGTTATCCGTTCGTATTTATGTCATAGATCTCAAATGGGCTCAATCGGTGAAATTTGCTCTTCATATGTGAAACTTATATGTGATGTCTCACAGGGATCAATTCTGGGTCCTCTTATTTTTTCTCTCTTTATTAATGATCTGCCTAGGGAATATAGCATGTTTGCTGACGATGTACAGCTAAGATTTAGTGGTCCCATTGATAGGGGTCCTGGCATTATTAATCCCGTTAATATTGATCTTGACAGAATCAAAAGGTGGTCTGAAGACAATGGCTTTAGACTGAACCCTCTCAAAGCACAGGCTGTCTTTATATCTGAAACTTCTGTAACCTTGGGTGATGTAGTAATCCTTCCAGTGAACAAAGATAAAAACCTTGTCATCATTTTTAATAGAACTTTGACGTGGACTGAACAAATGAGCTCTATTTGTGTGAAGGTGTATGGAGGACTTGGACGTCTCTGGAAACTTTCTAATATTATTTTCCAAGACCTGCGCTTACGTTTAGTCAAATCTCTTGAAATACCTAACTTTACTTATGGAGACATAGTTTCACTTACTAAAGTTATTTGGATTATAGAGTATGTGTGGCTATGTATATATATATATATATCAACAAAAACCAAACTTCCTCTACTGTAAATTAAAATTCTTGAGATCTCTAGGAACATTTAATCTACTTACTACTAAAAGGAGTTCTACTTCTATGGACTATGCATTTTTCATCCGTGGTATTTCACTTTGGAATTCACTACCAGTACTAATGAAGAGAATAGAAAACTTTAACAAATTTAAAAAGCTTGTTTGCAATATTTCTGTAATCTTGGTTGATTACATGTATTATATTGCTAGCGCAGATTGCATGTTTATTGCACCTTTATAACTTATTTTTGGCTTTTTATAGATTATCTATATTTCTACTATAACTGCAACCTAATATGTGATTTCAAACTTTGTTACCTACCATAACAACCGATTGATTGTGTGAATTAAGGTCGTACTCCCTTTACCATAACTTTAAATGTTAAATTTTTATACTATGTTCCTTAATTTGTATTTACATTGGTTTTTTGCATCCATATTATTTTTAATGGATTATGTATTTAAATGAAAAATCAATTAATCTTTATTATAATTTTATTTTTTATAGTGTTTTATAATTATAACTTACTTTTAGTTCATAGGTATTATTATATTTTTCATATATAAATATAAATATATAAAATAAATATATTTAAATATAAATATATTTTTAAAAACCTTTTTTGTAATACAATAAATTTTTTTTTTGATTTTATCATTTTTTTGTTACAATTTGTCTTGTATATTAATTATTTACATATTTGGCATGTTTGTAACAAAAACACTCCAGAGTAACCTAGATCCGCCACTGGGTAAGACATATGAAGTTTCTATTAAACTTCAACGCATACTTTAAACATAAAAAAATATAAGCATACTGCATATACATAACATAGTATTTATACTCGAACGCTGGTACAAAAAGTTTTATCTGATTAATTGGGTTGGCTGTGGGTGGATCATAATAAAGGGATTACATAATTAGACTAACTGAGCATATAATTATTCTAGGAATTTACGACGAAGTTGCGCAAACGGCTAAATAGAATGCTAGAGGAATTTCATAAGTATTATACCCACTTTCGGGAGAGCGGCGAGAGTGGACAGGTATACATGTTTAAATATATTCGAAGTAAATAAAGGTAGCTATTCTACGCACACTTACTTTCCAGTTTAGGGTGATGTATTGTATATAATATATATTATGTTATATATGAATAATAGAACTGGGGTGCCGTTTAAATAACTCTCAAAGAAAATTTCAAACTCAACGATCCGTTTCGTTTGTGCTTTTCATAGGGGAGCCTTGTATAATGTTTTGTTAGAATACGAATAATTTGTGAATTGTGATAGAATCAAACAATTTGCCTATTTATCTTGTATTATAAATTTAAACACGATTTATTTAAATTTTGAAGGATGAATTTAGTATAATATGTGTGCACACTTTAAGATTCTACATACATTATTTGTTTGTGAATGTACCCTAACTATATATAAACAGAACTTTACTTTAACTTTAAAAAAGTTTAGCAAATATATATACATTTTTTTATTATACACAATTGTTTAATATTTTTTCATTTCATATTTAATTATAAAAATCGAATACTTAAATATAAAAACAATTGGGAAAGTAATAAATTGCAAAGATTTTTATCAAGAAAATGAGTAATTTTGAATTAAGAAAATCACCGATGTTGAAGATGAATGAGATGTTTTTATACTGATCGAAGTACTGATTTTGTTTTTGGAAAATTACAGATTATGATTTTTTACTAAAAATATTCTAAACAGATTTACTCAAAAATAACTAAAACTATTTTCCTCGATTTCATCTCATTTTCCAACACAGGTCTTTCACTTATTGATCTAATATTAACCAACCATCCCAAAATAGTTTAAAACTCTTAGTCATCTTACAACAAATCTTTTACGCCACGATCTAGTGATCTGGTCGTTACTAGCTTTACGTTCTCGGCTCTAATTAGGACGGAATTTTCAATATATCGGTGAAACTTAGATAATAATAAAACTTTATTAAATGAAACTCTTCTGTTGAATTTGAACTCTATATGTGGGAACCAAAACCCCATATTACTTTCGCAGCCTTTAAATGCTTATACCTTCATTAAAATCCGAATTTTTAATTTGCTCCACCACGCTTAAAATCAAGGATTCTTGTTGTATTTTTGTATAAAACAGTGAAGTTTCATCTTTAAATAATATAATATATATAATACTATAAAACATCTAATAAAAAGATATTAAAAAAACTTACTAAACGATAGTCAATTAAATATTAATATTGTGGCCTAATAATTATTACCTTATGTAGTATATACTAAAAACATGCTGTCATACGCTTTCAAACTCTTTGGCAGACAAATTTTAGAATTCTAGGCTTCTGATGAACCGTCTAGGTTCAATTTGGAGATTTAGAATAAACATTAAAGTCAAGTTTAATATAGGTACGGTATTATTATATGTACTTGTTAATTTTACTGTTTTTTTTTTACTAACGCAATACCCAATATAAGGAACAAGTGCATTATTATGATGCATAAATGCATTAAATGTACATAAGTTAAAATGAAAAAGTTTATGAACTCGTGCATTAATATTATGAAATAGTTCAATTATATTTTAATATTTTGCACACTTAAAACATATGATTTAACGCCAAATTAATAATATAACAATCGGTTCATCAGGGCATATTTTTGGTTACTCAAATTGTACGTAATATTAATGAATTAGTCATTATTAAGATAATAATCAGTGAATGAACGCTGTTCATTAATATAAATACCAATAATATTTTCAGTGTAGTTTAACTTAATAATTTAAAAGGTTTTACTGGAAAAGTAAGAAAAAGCAAAAAGTAAGTAGAAAAAGAAAAACAACTGAAAATCTTTAGATTTCTAGGGCCTCAAAAATATCCGGACTGACAAAATGCAGTTTTACTCTCGAAGGTTACATAAAAAAACTCCCAACCGAAACTCTTTGGCAAAACCTTAAGTACCTTCACATAAATTAAAAGGCAATAATTAATGATAATAATTAATTTTTCCATTTTTCCAAGTTCATAGAAGCGTGCATGTGTGATTCCTATTTAAAAAGTCTCTCTATTTGATTTTCGTACAATAAGCATTTTACATTTTACATTTTCTAAAGTTATTGAGATAGTAATTAAGAATCAAATTGATACCTACTTAATCTTAATCCAATATCTGAAACAAATACCAATCCGGTGTCCGTGCTGGTTACAGTAACTGTTCTGCCCTTTTGAATGTTACAGATGACATATTTAGTAGTATTGATAATAAAAGAGTTGTTTCACTTATTTTGCTCGATTTGATACTCTCAGTTCCCGCATATTTTGTTTAAAGCTAGTTAATAAACTTAACTTTAGTTTATTTTCCAGTAATCTTATATCTACCCATCGAATCGAAGTCAATTTGGAGATATTTAAAATATAATGTCTAATTTTTCTTCCTACGACGTGATGTCATCCAGGGATCGGTTCCTGGTCCAACTCTTTTTTCATTTTTCATTATTGAAAATTCTTGGAAGCTAACCAAAAACATATGTTAAATTTCTATTATTTTTAAGGTTTAAAAGGAATCTTCCATTTTAAAGAATTTATGTGTATATATTATTAATGAGTTATTTTCATAGATTTTAATACTCTTCCATATATATTGTGGGTTTAAAAGGAAAATAGGTGTCAGGAATTAATTATTTAAAGAATAATAATTACGTACATTAATTCAGAAATATTACCTTTCATGTCATTAGCATTTCCGGAATTAGCTTTTTCAGGATAAGAAATCAACATTAACTTTTTGTAATTAGGTTTTAGAAGAACAAATTATTAAGGAACAACTTTTTTATATTTCTTTTTTTTAGATTAGCTATTTTGTCATTAATTCGCTGGAATTGCAATAGCGGAATTAATTCGCTGAAAAACTGCAATTGCGAAATAAACTACTGTTATACCGCCCCGTCTGCTTAAAGAGGACGGAGTTTAAAATTAAAATAAAATTGTTCTGTTAACGCGCCCTAAGAATTGTATTTATAAGGGAATGGATTGCTTATTCTTCAAGTAAAAAATTAGCAATAACAAAATAACAAAAAAAAAAGTTCTAAAACTTAATTCTGGGTAGTAAAGACCTAGCTTCGGAAAATACATAAAATAATACTAATATAAAATACACTAACTGCATATTTTTTTTGGAAATATATTAAAAAGTACAGACAAACCCTAAAAAATTAAGTTTTTCATATAATTTCTCTACTCTTTATTTCTTGGTATACATATGTAACTAAATTTGACCACCCCTACCTTTTTTTGGGCAGCAGAGGGTTAAATGCAAATAAACAGATTTTTTTAACAAAAACTACTTAATCTAGTGTCTTTTAAACTTTTACCCCTTTTGCCCAATTAGTAATTTTTACCGTATTTGGCCAGCCTTAATGAGAGGTAGGGGAAAACTAAATAACAAGCTTTAGCTCGATTAGATGACAGGAAATCGGCTAATAATGCCGCATTAGAATCCGCGCAAGCAAGCAAGATCACAGAACACAGACAGGCGATGCTAATATAGAAAATTTAAAAAGGGAAGTGCATTATTATTATTAAATGTATGGAATTTTAAATAATTTCTTTTTTTGCTTTCGAGTTTCAGAAGTTTTTTTAGTGTTTTCTTTATGGGTTGATGTCGGTAATTCTTAAAGAATTAAATTTGACGTACAATATGCATTGCTTTATTTAATATTTCTTTTCTGCCTCACTTATTTGTTCATTTTATAAGGTTAATATATCTTTAAGAGGGCTAGTTATCTTTACGATCCATGACCATATAATTATATATTTTTATATTTATGTGTGTGTTCTAATGCATACTAAAAGGCAGGGAATTCCGTTTTTTTTATAATATGGAAAAGCTTGGTAAATTAAGAAAATCAATATACTTTATTTTATTTGAAATATAATTTTATCTCAAATTGTTGCATTTTCCTTTAGATCTCGCTATTTTACAAATTGTAATCCAATCTAAATAAACTGAATACATGTTTGAATAAGTAAATATATATAATATATATAATATATCAGATATAATAATAATAATTTTCTAAACTCTAAACATTTCTAAGAACATTGTTGTCATCAAATTCCCAATACACAATGGATAACAAAGCCATTATGGCACTCAACTTGATGCCATTAAGCTCTGGCGCAATTTTTGATCCATCCAAATACCTTTAAACGTAATAATTTCCATGTTCGCTTTTCATAACAAGCGTGAACGTGCTACATGCTTTCCGCCATTATTTGCCCCCATTTCTATTGGCAAAGACATGCACTTTTGTCATGTGTTCGTTTGTGTGAGTGTGCCTGTGTGCGTGTGTGTGTGTGTAAGTGTATGTACAAAACGATCCTTTGTGTTGTTGAGGCTCTACGCTGACAGAAGCGCTCAAAATATGGTAAACACGTGCGCCCCACGGAATTGTCAGAGTCTGTATATAGGGTTTTGTAGCACTTTTCATCCCTGCCGTACATTTCCCGTTTGACGCGCGCATTGCTACAAAGTGCTTTTCACTTTCCCGCGAGTGAGTCTGTGTGAGTGTGTGTATGTGTGTGTGTTTATTGTGTACACTCAGCGAGGCGACGACAACAACTGATTTTGTTTCGGATGTTGCTGTATATTTGAATTAACATCACACGCCATTTATAAATGTACTATATTATTGTTTTACTTAGTATGTAGTTTGTAAACACAATAATTGTTATACTGTATATTGTATATTATCATGTATTATATAAGAAAGCTTCCGGCAAAAAGCACTTCGCTCGTGTGCACATACAATAAACTCTCATACAATATCGAGTACGAATATACACATAAATAAAGGGATTAACAATATATAAGCACCTGTCGTAATTTACGAGTATTCATGATTATGAATGCGCGTAAAAAGCCTTCAGCCCCTAGACCCATTGAGCCACACAACACACCCGAGAGAGATATGCATTTTTTTAATTTTCATGTACATTGTTAAGCTTACGTATAACAATCAATTTGAATGTGAATATGGTCTATTTTTCAGGCATCACCCATTCAATGAATGCAGACACACATTTCGACATGTTATTCATAGTGCAGCTGCATTTGTCTTTAATTTATACAAAAATGCTACATTTTCTTTTCACTCACACATACACAGATACACAGATACACAGAAAATCTTTTACGAGTAGGATTGCTTTGTAATCCGACATCACGTGTGTTTTGTTTGGTGTGATACTAAATGCTGAATCATTTATGTGAATACATGCGAATGTATCTGGAAATAGGTCAGAGTCAGACTATAGGTATAGGTCTGGAAGGATTTGCGTCATGTCATTTAGATGCAGAGAAAGAATAGGTTAATGGAAATCTCTTACGGAGTGTTTTTTCGAACAATTGAAATGATTTTGTGTAATAATTATATTTTTTTTTATTTTTATATATATTTTTTTTTAAATTTCAATGTTTGTTTCAAACGGACATAAATCCCATGGTCCTTATGTTCATGGGCATTTCAAAACAATATAAGGCCCACTTTTATATATGCTTGAAAACGATAATAGGCCATTCAATGAAATCCGTATATTGCTATTTGTCTAATCTTCCCATCAGGTTTCTTGGCAAATGACTAGTGGATTTGTAATGAAACTTCGCTTATATTTTTAATATTAGTATACTGTTGGTATATTAATCTCCGACACAACTATTGAAAGTAGCTGCTCGATTAATAATTTCAATGCACTGCTTTTCAATTTGCGTGGGAATGACTTGGTAAATAGACTTGTTTGCACGGGACTTAAAAAAAATATAACAATAGAAAATTAAAATACAAACAGTATGTAAATATTGTGTTTTAAAAATATATATTTAACTTCTCTTGTTAAAATATATAGATTGTAATGCAATTTTGTTTTTGGAAAATAACTGGTGGAATTGTAATAAAACTTTGTTGTAATAGTCTTGAGAAGGGACCCATCTTACAACATATATGACATCATAACACAATTTTTTTTTAAATATTTCTTTAAGATTTTTTTTAATGGCGGATAGAAGGATGTGAACATGACGAACATATTTTGAAATAAAGACCAGGATTGATAATTTTCGGACCATTAATCTCTGATCTAACCCCTTCCAGAGAGTTGCTAAAGTAAAATATTCGATATAGTATACTCTCTTGGAAAGACCACTTGAATAATAAGCTCGCCAAGGCCACAAACGTATTCTGGCTTTTGGTAGGTCTTGGGAGCTTTCTCCTAACGACTATGCTATGAAAACTACTCCAACATCCGCTTTGGAGTTGCTTTTGAACCTAGAGCCTAACTTTTAGATATAATTGTATGCAATACAATTGGACGAGATTGCCTATTTAAATTTGATTTGACAGCCAAGAACATAACTGCTGGAAAAAGTTTCCGAAGCTAACACTCCGGTTCTCCGTATGCTGGATCTGGGTTAATGGTCATTCTTCCTGGAAATGAGCAAGCAGATGATCTGGATAACTACTTGGGAGTCCTGGTTTAGAGACCTTACGGCTTACTCTCACATTCACACTCCAGGACTGGATGGAATATATCAAAGCTATTCTTAAAGATACTCAGTTAGACATTAACCAAATTGGAACTAAATTTTAGGCGCTGTGACCTCGGCTTACTTTCCGAATTCGTAGCAGGACACTGTAAACTAAATAAGCACTTGCATAGGTTGGGATTTTCCGAAAGCCCGACCTGTAGAAGGTGCGGAGAAATCGAAACTTCGGTTCATTTTCTCGCCGAATGTCCCGCACTAATTCATCTAAGATGGATAGTGTTTCACTTACAACAGATCGTTTTGCGACCGTTCACTAAGACATCTGGAAGATTACCGAATTGTGGCCGCCTAATACAATGAGCCGTTAAGGTGGCCTTCGTGCTAAGCTAGTCTCTGTGAAACGGTCACGCATCCCATCTTCATCATCTCATCATCGTGGTAACTCATGTTTAAAAAAAATGACTTAAAAGTGAATAAAATATATAATTTTTGATTTTAAACTAAAAGAATGCATATATATGCAAAAACTAAAACTATGAATATAAATGCATTGTTTCAAATGTTCACATTAATTTTAGAAGCATGCACTGTTTATAAATGCAATACTTCATGAACAAGGCCGCAGCTTTGGGGTGGGCTTTGGTGTTCAAAATAAGCTCAGAAGATTTCTTGATTAAATTGTTTATAAATAGCATTTTTTATACTATTTTCGCAAAGTCGAAAAATTTGGATTTTCATAAAGTTTAAACGGAATTTTGAAATTTGCTACATACTTGCAGTCGGGCGGAATTTTTATTTCGATTGGTCATCCACGATCACTTTTTCTATTATTTTATCTATACCGGGTTTGCAAATTGAACTGATTCGCTTGTACAATAATGGAGTGCTTCCCACCTCAGTGATCTCCGAGGAGAGTTGATTTTGCATTGAGCCGCATTTTGTCAATACACAAAACGATCGGGTTTAGATAAAGGGACGTGCCAGCAATAATTTGGAAAGATTTTGAGCCAATCGAAACTAAGGAGCTGATCAAATCATGGTCTGGGCGGCAATAACCGAAAAAGGCCGTTCTCTGCTCATCTTTCTGACAATGGACTGTAATGTGGTCAAGATAAACAACAAATTTACCGATATAAGGTCCTGCGATTTGAATTGATACCGTGGCTGAACAATAAAATTGGTTTGAAGCTCTAGACTTTCCATCATGACTCACTACCCTACAAATCAAATGACACGCAAAATTGGTTAAAAACGAACTTTCCAATTTGTGGCCGTCTTGCTCGCCAGATTTTAATCCCAGGAGTTTTATTTTTGGAGCATTTTAAAGGCTAAAGTATGCAGTAAAAAACAACAATTATAAGAATCGCTTAAACTATTCCTGA